>JAXIVJ010000966.1:0-132500 GCA_036785665.1 Chirona hameri | reverse complement strand
CGCCCACTCGTTCCCGCTGGTGGTCTTGGCCACGTCCACTCGTTCCCGCTGGTGGTCTTGGCCACGTCCACTCGTTCCCGCTGTGGTCTTGGCACCTGCGCCAGAATTTGAAATAAATGTGTTTGTGCGGGTGTGTGCGAGTGTGCGAGTTATCTCGCACGACATCGCGCCATGTGTCGTTAACATAATAGGCGGTCCAGTGTGAGCACGCAGCTGGTATAAAAGCGCGTTAGGTGTCCAGCGTAACATGAGGCTGGATCTAGGACCGCAATAGAGCGCGTTAGGTGTCCAGCGTAACATGAGGCTGGATCTAGGACCGCAATAAAGCGCATTATCACGATAATCTACGCCGCTTAGCGCGCTAATCACTCCACTATCCAGCAGCGGGATGGACTCGTGAAGACCTGACAGTGTCAGCGGAGACGACGGACAGACTGGAGACGGCGATGGCCTGCTGCTATTTTGTACACGGTGTCATGTGTGTGTCATGATCAGGCGGAATTCAGAAGAGTGCACGTCACTGCGTTTGTTCCGTCTCGGCATGACCTTCAGCAACCGCAGGTGCTGTACAAGGAGTCTAGGAGGAGTGCTGTACAAGGAGTCTAGGGGGAGTGAATCAGCCGTATCCAGAAGCGGAATTCCCACGCACTGCTCGTTTTACACCGCTTTCTTCCAACAAATTGAGAAGTGATGTCGGCGTTCTGCTCCCACCATATCCTGCGCAGATACGGGACTGAGATTGTTTGAGACTGAGCCGGAGAGCCGGAGAGCCGGAGAGCCGGAGAGCCGGAGAGCCGGAGAGCCGGAGAGCCGGAGAGCCGGAGAGCCGGAGAGCCGGAGAGCCGGAGAGCCGGAGAGCCGGAGAGCCGGAGAGCCGGAGAGCCGAAGAGCCGAAGAGCCGAAGAGCCGAAGAGCCGAAGAGCCGAAGAGCCGAAGAGCAGAGAGCAGAGAGCAGAGAGCAGAGAGCAGAGAG
The DNA here is from genome assembly GCA_036785665.1 of Chirona hameri. NCBI lineage: Eukaryota > Metazoa > Arthropoda > Thecostraca > Balanomorpha > Balanidae > Chirona > Chirona hameri. The sequence continues at coordinate 131,527 of JAXIVJ010000966.1, read as the reverse complement.
CAGAGAGCAGAGAGCAGAGAGCAGAGAGCAGAGAGAGAGAGAGAAGAGAGAAGAGAGAAGAGAGAAGAGAGAAGAGAGAAGAGAGAGAGAGAGAGAGAGAGAGAGAGAGAGAGAGAGAGAGAGAGAGAGAGAGAGAGAGAGAGAGAGAGAGAGAGAGAGAGAGAGAGAGAGAGAGGAGAGAGAGAGAGAGAGAGAGAGAGAGAGAGAGAGAGAGAGAGAGAGAGAGAGAGAGAGAGAGAGAGAGAGAGGCGGAGAATGGTACATGGGACTGCGATTGTTTGAGACTGAGTACCGAGCCGGAGAGGGAGAGAGAGAGAGGCGGAGAATGGTACGTGCAGGACTCTGACTGAGAAGTGTTTTTTTTTTGTTGTTGCATGTGCGGCGACCAGGATTCGATCTCGAACGCACGCCAATCTGTTCACCTTCAGCTGTGATTACCAGCTCCGTCTCGTTAGAAGCGACAGCTCACGGTCATGTGACGTCAGGGGGCGTGTCGGGCCGAGCCTCCAATGGCCTTCAACGAGGAAATAAAACCCGCCTTCAGAGCGGAAATCAGCCCGAGGCATCCGGGAACGGAACAATGCAGATAATCGTACCGGCGCACTGGGGCAGCGGTATAGCTTTGTAGGGAGCATGGCAGCCGCTACTTCTTGGAGCAGTGCTCCGATCCGAGGAATTAACCTGGCTGGATCTAGGACCAAACAGCGAAGCCCGCGAACATTGCCGCCGCCGTCACGGCAGCTTTCAGACATACTACGCCTTTGACGGAAAATCGAGCCAATCCAATACAGCAATAGCTCTCAACGAGACCATTGTTTTCCTCGATCGGATGCCAGAACGCCATTTCGATTCCTGCGCCGCCAAATGGCACATTAAAGCAAAACTTAGCTCTGGTCGGCGAGAAACCCCGACGACTGCGTCTCCCCTGCCGCCGCTCCTTGCGCCAACAGCGGGAGCGGAGAGCGAGAGAGCAGCCGGCCGCGCCGTCTGTTCACCGTCACCGGCGAGCAAAACAACCCGCCGTCACCGTCGCCGCCGCCTCTGCACGGGCTGACGCGCACAGCGGACATCGTACGCGGGATCTGCAGCGGCAGCGGCGGCGGCGGAGGAGGCAGGGCGTATGTATTTACGCGGAGGGCGTATATACATCGGACAACTGATTTACGCCAGGCGCTCGCTGCGGCATTAGAACGTCATTATCTCCCAAAGTACTATATGAATTTCAGCGAAATTTTATAGGAAGACGTTAGTTAATGCAGCATAAGGTACTGTTAGCTTCATGTCGATATCTATTATGGCTTTTGAGTTCTAGAGAAAATACGTCAGGGGCAGATTCCACCCCCCCGTAATTACTGTAAAGGTTAGGTCAGGTTCGATTATGTTATACCAATTGTTACCTACCACACCCGGAAAACGAATGTCAGTTGTCTACGAGACCCCCCCCCCCCCCCGTAGTGCCGCAGCGCAGCGAGCGCCTGGCGAAAATCAGTTGTCCGATGTATTTACGCGGCGGAGGCAGGGGGGGGGGCGCCTCGCCGAGACGCACCGAGACGCAGCGGCCCGGCGAGCACAGCTGGCCGAGCTGATGCAACCCGTACGCAGCGCCACGGCGGCGTCGCCACGACGCCAGGACGCAGCCTCGAGAGAAGAGGACACCGGCGGCGACAGACGACCATCCATCGAAGCAGCGCGGACAGACGGCCGCTGCAGGAACTAGCGGCCGCCGCCCGCCCGCCGTGGTGCTGTACCGCGCTGACTGACCCCGACCCCATTCAGGGCGGCAGCAGCAGCGGCCGGGTTCGGACGGCGGCAGTACGCTGTAGGACGTGTAGGTGTACCTGACCGGCGGCCGTGCCGGTCTGAGTGACAGGCGGCATGTCATACTCATCATTTCCTGAAACTGTCCAGCGTCTCAATCGCGGCGCCGTCGCTAACGAGGCCCCGGACGGGCAAAAATGCAGGACCGGCTGCCAGCCGCTGTGCGTGTAGAGATCCAGGCTGCTGCGGCCACGGTGATGTGATGGCGCGTGGGACAGGACCGGCCGTCGGCAACCTGGCCTCCTGTCCTCTGTCTCTGGTGGCCACTGAAGTCTGCTGTGTGTGTAGAGGTCCAGACTGCGGCCACGGTGATGTGATGGCGCGTGGGACAGGACCGGCCGTCGGCAACCTGGCCTCCTGTCCTCTGTCTCTGGTGGCCACTGAAGTCTGCTGTGTGTGTAGAGGTCCAGACTGCGGCCACGGTGATGTGATGACGCGTGGGTCAGGACCGGCTGTCGGCCACCTGGCCTCCTGTCCTGTCCTGTCTCTCTGGTGGCTACTGAAGCAGCAGAGCCGCAGACACCGCTGCAGAGCACGGTCTGCCTGCCTCCTGCGCCATCCGGCATACAGCAGCCGTGGGACGCGGAGCCTCGCCATCCACATTCCACAGCCAGCTGGGTTTGCCAGAGAGGGCAATACCCGCACCGCGCAGCTTAGCAACGAAGGCTGTCATGAACATGAAGGCTGAGATGAAGGCTGTGGCAATCTGCGGTGACGTGGTGCAATGTGCATTGTGTAATAACGGAGCGTAAGGCCACGACACATTTTACGGAGTACTAACGCAAACGCGTTAATACAAGTGTCTATTTCTGTTAGGTGACCGACATATTTAGAAGCTTATCAACACACAATGAGTAACGCGTGAAACCGCACATGCAACAGATAGGCGAGTCCGGATAATCTGGCGTTGTCCCATTGTAAAACAACGTGCCGTTATCACACATTGTTGAATAACGCGCCGGGGCCAGCGGCAGCGCGCAGCGGGGAAAACATGACAGATCAGATAATTTGCAGACATATAAATCTGTCGCAGGGGTGTAGATTCCTATTCAGTTGGGGGGGGGGGGGGGGGGGTCTTCAGTCCCCAACTGGGGCTTTAGCCCCCCCCCCCCAACTTTGACGAAGAAGTAGGCCAAATCCGGGGAGAAATCTGCATTTTGTGGACTTCGATGGTACTTTAAACGATGTTTTCTTCTTCTCAAGCTCAGCCTCCCCCCCCCCCCACTTGTGTGGAGAAGCTACGCCCTGATCTGTCGTCAAACATTACACATGACAGTACAACCTCTTTACGCACCCAACACTCACACAGCGATAACCAGCGACCATCAGTAAAGCGAGCTCAGCAGAAGGGTCTGGAAAATACCCGCGCGGCCCGACATTTTCAGAGCCGCCAGCTGCACGCTCTATCGCCCTGCACGGTCACGAGCGACACAGCTGTGTCACCGACCCATTATACAGAAATGTCAACACGGTGCGTCGGGCTCAGTACGATGCCTGTCAGCACCCTCAGCGGCGTTGCGAAATTATGTAACCCGGCTGAGGACAAAGTCGTACGCGTGCTGAATGATAGCGAGCTTTCTGGAGTCGAGCAAGGAACCTCAATATACGCCCACACACATACACGTTGCGTCAAGTTTTTGCATGTTATCACCAAGTATCAGAATAATATCAGCGTCTTTGTGGCCACCCACCACCTCGTCCTACGTGATACACGTCAGGTCAGATCAGAGATGCCAATTCAGAAATATACTGCCAACTATTCAATAATTCAGCGTGCCTGGATCGGTCGGTATGCGATACAACGCTCTGCCAAGGGCACACAGTTAGCTCTGTCGCGCCGCACACCTGTGGCAGTGTCGTCTTACCTGTCCTCACCCGGTCCCCAGCTGAGCCGTGATTATCCCACCCCATCACCCGAGGCCGCCCCACACTCCACTCCCCGCCCCACACCCCACTCCCCGCCCCACACCCCACTCCCCGCCCCGCACCCCACTCCCCGCCCCGCACCCCACTCACCGCACCCCACACCCCACTCCACTCCCCGCCCCCCGCCCCACACCCCACTCCCCGCTCCACACTCCACTCCCCGCCCCCCGCACCCCACTCAACTCCCCGCCCCACACCCCACTCCCCGCCCCGCACACCCCACTCCTCGCCCCACTCCCCGCCCCGCACCCCACTCACCGCACCCCACACCCCACTCCCCGCACCCCCCCCCCCCCCCCCGCACCCCACTCCCCACTCCCCGCCCCACACCCCGCCCCCCGCACCCCACTCCCCGCCCCACACCCCACACCACTCCCCACTCCCCGAACCCCACAGACCCGCCCCACACCCCACTCCCCGCCCCCCGCACCGCACCCCGCAATGTCTGCCGGCCGATACCGGCCCTGTCAAGGCACAACAGAACCCAAACAACATACCACGGCGGCGGGAGAGTTGATTACCCCACCCCACCACCTGAGGCCGCCCCACACCCCACTCCCCGCCCCACCCCCCCCGCAATGTCTGCCGGCCGATACCGGCCCCGTCAAGGCACAACACAGAACCCAAACACCATACCACGGCGGCGGGAGAGTTGGCTGGTCAGCAGAAACACGCCCCGGTCCCAAACAACAACACCAGTGTGGCAGCGTCGGCACCGCTCGACATCTCATCCCACCACGTTCCTGGGTAACCACAACATACTTCGGGGAGCGTCCGCGGTCGCATGGCACAAGGCACATGGTCCCGACCCGACCATACACCCCCGTGCGATAGATGAGGGCGGCAGCGGCCAAACACAACAATGTCTGTCGACTGCCCCCCCCCCCCCCCGGGGCCGATTATTTAGTGCAGTCGTGCATCTATCTCGAGTTTGCCACACCGCGCGGAGCTGGCCAGCAGCGATCGAGTTTGCCACACCGCGCGGAGCTGGCCAGCAGCGATCATAACGATAGATGGTCGGGTTAGTCAGCCGTACGCCGGCCGCGTTAGGGCTGATCAGCTGTACGGCGGCCGCGTTAGGGCTGATCAGATGTACGGCGGCCGCGTTAGGGCTGATCAGCTGTACGGCGGCCGCGTTAGGGCTGATCAGCTGTACGGCGGCCGCGTTAGGGCTGATCAGCTGTACGGCGGCCGCGTTAGGGCTGATCAGCTGTACGGCGGCCGCGTTAGGGCTGATCAGCTGTACGGCGGCCGCGTTAGGGCTGATCAGCTGTACGGCGGCCGCGTTAGGGCTGATCAGCTGTACGGCGGCCGCGTTAGGGCTGATCAGAGATACCACACACAGACACATTGCTGCGACCCAGTCGAGGACGTGCCACAGCACAGCAGTGATGGCGGGTTTACAATGGTGGTGTTTTGTACTGTGTTTTGGGTTAGCTGGCTTCGGGAGGTAGCGCAGCTTACCGACACACCTTGAAGGCCAACGCGACTGGCAAACCAATGCCAGTAAACGACCACGATGGCGGGACTTTCCAGCAAATTCTAGTTTTATACCAAAGGTACAACACAATGGTATCGTCCGAGACTCCAAGACAATCCCATATCGCAAGCGATCGTCTGTGAGACGTGGGAAAACATGAGGGGAAAACATACACCCCAGGATTGCCGACAAAAAACCTGTTTGACGAGCTAAATGTCAATGAATGAAAGGGCGATATTTATCGGCCCCTGAACAACACTATGACCAGTAGACGGGTCGGATTTGATTAATGAGCACATTTGTACGTGCTGCTGAGTGCTGGCAATTATTTCATCATTAACGGGCATGTTAATGTTAATTTAGCCGCATGTTAATTTTACAGCGGTATTAAACTAAAGATAGGCCGATATCTAGCCCATTGCCCGCACAAGCGGCCTTGTCGCCTTCGTTCGCTGCACGGTAGCAATCCAGGGTCCAGTCCAGAGATAGGCGCACGTCAGCCGCCATCAGGAAGGCATACATAAAAGGAGCATAGTAATTTGTTTTAAACAAATATGAAAAAAATATATTAAACTGCTAACATATTGTTAGCGCCGGCCAATTCGACAAAACAGCTCGTGCTCGCTGATACAGGGTTTTTCATAATTAATGTTACTTTTAAATCAGCCGGAGGAAGACCAAAAATATTATAAAGCTCGCGGATCTTTAGGTTATATTGTTGCAAAAACGTGAAGGTTTTTATCTGTGCAAAAATTACCCCGAAACAATTAGTCTGATGGATGTTATAGGCCAACAATTGCAGAATTATCAGCAATATACTTGCATAATTATCGTCTGCCTGCCTGGTGGGCTGCGTTCAGCGGCACGGTAACATGGGGCCTATACAGCTTCCACCCCAGCTTCTTCCGCATAATCCGCCACACAGTTGTGGATTTGGCAACGACTTGGCAATCCTGGGGACAGATGCTTTTCTTGGCTGCTTGATATGGCTCCACCATCTGTCGAATTTTCTCCACGAGCTCAGCTGATGTTGCAGTTCGACCCTGAGGCTTTGATGGAGAGATGGAGCCTGTTGACTGAGACCTTTCGACCAGTCTCTTGAAAGCCATCATTGACGGTATGCCATTTATTTTCTGAAAGTGACTGTCAAACTTTCGGCGCACTGCAGCTATGCTTTTCAGCGCACCATACTGAGGGACTGCCTAAACTGCCTCTTCGTTTGAAAACGGCGCGTTGCAGCGTTTCTTGGGCCTCGACATTGTTGGCCTATAACATCCATCAGACTAATTGTTTCGGGGTAATTTTTGCACAGATAAAAACCTTCACGTTTTGCAACAATATAACCTAAAAATCCGCGAGCTTTATAATATTTTTGGTCTTCCTACGGCTGATTTAAAAGTAACATTAATTATGAAAAAACCCTGCAGCAGCGGCCGAGCAGAACCTGGACGGCCATCATGCTTTTCGATGATGGCCGTTTCGATGATGGCCGATGACCATTTTTCGACGAAGATATCAATTTAGAGCTACGAAACTTGCACATAATAAAGTTCACAGTGGCAAGAACATGCTGTGCAAAACCTGTCTCTATCTTGCATGATGTGACCGTAATTGTATTGTCTTATGTGCGCCGTTTTACATATCACTATAGTGGCGATCGTTTTATAGATATCGAAATAAAAAATAAAAACAAATATAAGTGAAAATTAAACTAAAGGGGCTCCAGATGTGAATTTCATCATATCCAACAATCAAACCAATAGCTACTTACCGTTTAAAAACAACAATATTTTTGACATTCCAAAACAGTAGGCACACTCCCTTTAAGAACCGATAAATGGGTCAATGCCATTTCACTTCAACTTCCACGGAAGACCAGTATATCGCCGCCACGTGTCAAACGCCTTCAGAGGTATCCATTCCTGCACAATGGCCCGTTCTTCGCTCTGCGCCGACATCCTCAATAATCTAATCTGCAGCATAGAGTACGCACAGCCCTGCGCCGACTGACGGCCGCCACTGTGCAGCGGTGGAGCGGCCCGCTGTCAGCCCGCCGCTGTGGAGCGGCCCGCTGTACAGCTATGGAGCGGCCCGCTGTGCAGCGGTGGAGCGGCCCGCTGTCAGCCCGCCGCTGTGGAGCGGCCCGCTGTGGAGCTGTGGAGCGGCCCGCTGTGGAGCTGTGGAGCTGTGGAGCAGCCCGCTGTGCAGCTGTGGAGCGGCCCGCTGTCAGGAGCGGCCCGCTGTGGAGCTGTGGAGCGGCCCGCTGTGGAGCTGTGGAGCGGCCCGCTGTGGAGCTGTGGAGCGGCCCGCCGTCAGCCGCCGCTGTGGAGAGGTGTGGGAGGCGGCGCTATCCGGAGCAGCGAGCGTTTACACGACACCGGGTTATGCAAGTATGCTGTCGCTCGGCCGTGTTCGCTGGCACCGGTGCAGCGCCGAGCTGAACGATACCGATACAGAACTCTGTCGGCCGCCGTCCCGTCCACCGGCCGCCGATTACACAACGCGGCCACTCTGCATATCAACTATGAAGCCAGCCATATGTTCAGACGGGGTGAGGGACGGGGTGAGGGACAGCGGCCGGCAGCGGTCACCGACGTGGACGTACCACATGACACGTGCCCGCCGCGCCGCGGCAGGCCCCGGCGTCACATGGCTCGGTACCATTGGCGCCCGGTGGTACCCGGTATCGGCCGGTCCGCGGCGCCACAGCGCAGCGCTGCGCCACAGTCGGAGCGGGACACAGACCACCTGACGGGTCGTGACGCCAGCACCGGTCTGATTATGTGACGGTGTCACGTCACGACCGCGCGCCACGCGCTGCCGCCGCCGGCCGCCGGGCGACCGCCAAACACGGCGCAGTGACTGCAGCTGCGGCCAAATACGGCGCAGTGCTCGCAGTGCCCCGGGCCGGCCAGACACGAGGTCACTCTGCTGAGACTGCCCATCAGACCGTGCCACGGTGGCCAGCATGCTGACCGGGCCGGCCAGACACGAGGTCACTCTGCTGAGACTGCCCATCAGACCGTGCCACGGTGGCCAACATGCTGACCGGGCCGGCCAGACACGAGGTCACTCTGCTGAGACTGCCCATCAGACCGTGCCACGGTGGCCAGCATGCTGACCGGGCCGGCCAGACACGAGGTCACTCTGCTGAGACTGACCATCAGACCGTGCCACGGTGGCCAGCATGCTGACCGGGCCGGCCAGACACGAGGTCACTCTGCTGAGACTGCCCATCAGACCGTGCCACGGTGGCCAGCATGCTGACCGGGCCGGCCAGACACGAGGTCACTCTGCTGAGACTGACCATCAGACCGTGCCACGGTGGCCAGCATGCTGACTGGGCCGGCCAGACACGGTCACTCTGCTGAGACTGCCCATCAGACCGTGCCACGGTGGCCAGCATGCTGACCGGGCCGGCCAGACACGAGGTCACTCTGCTGAGACTGACCATCAGACCGTGCCACGGTGGCCAGCATGCTGACCATCACATTAGCACACATCCCCCTCTATTCGAATGGAAACGACGTACGCTCTATGCAAATCGCAGTCCCGTCAAGGTAGCGGCGCGCGTCATAGCCTGGTCCAGCGTTATATAACGCTGCTGTAGCTTCCCTCAGGTCCCGTGGCGCTTCTGACCAGCCAGTGACAGTAAGTGAGAATTTACCATGACATGCCCGTCGGGATGTCATCATTCGATGGATCAGAGCTGGATGGCATACGATCCAATTCTGTAATCGTGCGCCATTTAAAGGGAATGTTTCACCTTTGTATTGGTTTTGAACTGAGATAGCCATTATCCTTGACAGTTATTGAAATGTCGAAAATACTAAGGTCATTTTCCCCAAAACTTGGCCGTTTTTAAGCAATTTAATGTATAATTTGCAAAATGGGGTCTAGGCTAGTCCCGCCGCTGATTAGCTGACAGCCACTTCAATATTGTTGGTCCTGGAACTCAAGACGACCTGTATTTCTCGAACCTTGGCGAGTACGATGCAAACAACGGCCAACACGATAGGTTGCGGTACAAGTTGAAGTTTTTCACGTTGTTTGAAGTCTCAGTTATGGCTTGATTGTTTTTTTAAATAAACATTGAGCTATCGCAATGCCTCGCACTCATTGTGTTCTGTGCGGGAGAAGACACAGTTCCACAATGTTTATATTTAAATCGACAGAATTGTCTGGAAACGATTGTGCCATATGTTGGCAGCTAAAGGTTTTCTCTATAGCTCTCTATAGCTCAATAATGACACCCCAAATAAAATAAAAATGTGTAAAAAGTAAAGTGAATTTTTGAGAGAAAAAATATCACCTCACCATCGTTTTCAGCAGCACTTACTTCATATTTTCGACTACAACCAGCGTATATGACAACTTTCAGAAAGGTGAAACATTCCCTTCCGAAACGTCACAGCTCACAGGCAGCCGGCTTATAGACACGTCAAGCGATTCAGTCAGACCAAGACGAGGCAGGTCACATGCCACTCGATGCCAGGAGCTTGGACAGAAGCAAGCCTGCCTTCATTCTTTTTCACCGGCTTACAACTCTTGTGTGTGTGTGGTCGGGGGGGGCTTGCAGCTGCCCCCGACCACACACCGCCCGTAAATAGACCATCTGTGAGGGACCCGCTGCGGGCCTCAGGAACACGGGTCGGCCGGCGCTCAGTCCGACGTCTGCCATGCGGTCGGCACCGACGGAGCGGCCGCGCCGGGCCGGGCCGGGTCGACCGTGTCGTATAGCTGCCCCGGCTACCGCCTGTGTTGGGCAGCCGTGGCCGTGGCGACCCCGCTCGGTGGGGTCGTGGCCGGGGCAGCGGCTGGCTGGCCGCAGTATCGCAGACTCGGTGATACAGTGGCGTGTAGTGGTGGCCCGTATCTGGTGCAGGGGACGTGACGAGTGTGAGCCCCGGCGCTGCCCGTGTCCACTGTCCAGGGACGTGCCTTGTGACCACAAGAACTAACTCCCTGCGCTACATCCCACCAAACCCTGTCATACCTGGCACCACGACCTCAATCCGGCAACGACCAACACATAGCGACCACTGCACAAGGTCCCGACCGGTAACCGCCGCCAGACACCGGCATCCGCACCACTCCCATCATCCCCCGCACCACTCCTACCAGCACCCGCATCACTCCTATCAGCACCCGCATCACTCCCATCAGCGCCCGCGCCACCCCAACATCCGACCATGCCGGCCGAGGAGACCGAGGCACAGATGAAGAACTCCATCAACCAGAAGCTGATCGAGGTCGGTGAGAAGGACCGGCTGAAGGCGCTGCTGAAGGAGAGGCTGGCCGACAGCGACTGGCACGACCAGCTGAAGGACCATTGCCGCCAGGTGATCAAAGAGAAGGGCGCAGAGAACATCACCGTCGACGACCTGGTGACGGACATCACACCACGCGGCCGCGCCCTCGTACCGGACTCGGTCAAGAAGGAGCTCCTCCAGAAGATCAAGGCGTTCCTCGCAGAGCAGGCCAACCTCTGAGCCGGTCGGTAGGCTCACGTGAAGGTGTTCAAACCTCTCTTCGGCTGCTCAAACTTCTCTCCGAGCTGGAGCTCACGGTTGCTCTGTTTGCAGACTTCTGCAGCCACCAGCTGCTGGAGCCCACATTTACCGTCTGCTTAATGAAACGCCAGGCTACTCATTATGCTCACAGGAACTGGAAGCTTCTCCGCCTGACAACCGCTTGCGCTCGAGGTTACCAGCCGTCTGTTCAGAGTCGCTCGGTCCGTCAGAGTCACTCGGTCCCATTGTGCGCTCCGGCAGCGACCGTCCCGAGTTCGGCGCGGATACCCGCACCGAGGCGCCGCTGCAGGTCCGCAGTGTCCGGCAGCGACCGTCCCGAGTTCGGCGCGGATACCCGCACCGAGGCGCCGCTGCAGGTCCGCAGTGTCCGGCAGCGACCGTCCCGAGTTCGGCGCGGATACCCGCACCGAGGCGCCGCTGCAGGTCCGCAGTATCCGGCAGCGACCGTCCCGAGTTCGGCGCGGATGCGGATACCGGCACCGAGGTGCCGGGGCGCCGCTGCAGGTCCGCAGTGTCGTCGCCGCGCAGTCGCCGAACGTTTTGCCAACGATCGACGGACATGACAGGCTCCGTCACGCTGCGATGCTTATCGCCAGCTAACCACGCGTCCGGACATGCATTAATGAGACGACCAGCCGGCGGCGATCGGCCTCGCTTACCATTGACGTCATCGGCCGTTTGTACTCCCTCCACGTGGGTAACGTCCAACATGGAGGGTCCCTGAGCACCATGGAATGAATACATTTGCTTTAAATTAATGTTGTGTAACTCCGGACCTCGGTCAATGAATCAGGCTGAGCGAGGTTTCGATGAGCCCTGATATTACCGCGTATCTGAAGGGCGAGATTCGAGCAACAATAAATGAAAAACTGACTAACGCATCTTGTTTTGTGGCCAACGGGCATCATTAAGTAGGCCATTTCGCACCAACCCACGCACAGATATTACCGCAGCTGGCTCATGTTACGTTATATAAGCACTAATTACTGCAGACACAGCAGGGGTGTAGTTTCCTATTCATTTAAGGGGGCTTCGCCCCCCCCCCCCCCCCCCCCCACTTGGACGAGAAAGTGGGTCAAATCGGGGATAAATCTGTATTTTTGTGGATTTTGATGGTACTTTAAGCGATTTTTCCCAGATCAGCCACCCCCACACTTTTCTGGAGAAGTTACGCCCCTCAGACGCAGCATCAGTTTATCTAAACATCGGCAGCGCCAGACGCCAGTCTCAGCCGGTTCCTACCCTAAAGAGGCCCCGTTGGCCGTTGGCCTCTGGTCGGTCCGAAACAGCTGCAGCCCACCGCCCGCACCTTTCTCTGGCCGCAGCCATGCAGGAGCCATTCCTGCCTCCAGCCGGGCCGGTGACCGCCTCTCTCTCTCTCTCTCTGGAGTCTGGCCGCAGCCATGCAGGAGCCATTCCTGCCTCCAGCCGGGCCGGGGAGCCGGATACGGCCGGTGACCGTCGCCATGTCTCCGGGCAGGCGGCAGGCGGCAGGCGGCAGGCGGCGGGCGGCGGACGGGCAGGTTGTTGGGCGGTCTCCCAGCGGGCGGCCCGGTCCGCGCCGAGCTGCACCCATCGACCGATCGGTCAGCCCGGCGGCGCCTGTCACCCGGTAAGGCCAGGGCCGAGCCGCGCCAGAGCAGTGGCGGACCGGCCGACAGGACACGGCGGCACCCCGCACCCACCCGCACACCGCCTGACACACTGCGGAACAGCAGCCACTGCTGCTGCGTACCGCCGTGACCGCCAGCAGCGTCGGACGAAGGCTCTCGAACCCTTCAGATGACTCCGCTGCCGGAGATCTGACGGGCCATGCAGCCCCTGACGTGACTCTCAGTGGCGCAGCTGTCCAGCCGAGGCCACCCTCATCCCCTGACGGTCCGGCGCATCGCATCGCTCCGATCGGTCCCTCCCTCAGATTGGAGACCCGTCCCTCTGCTGCAGCTGGCACGGCAGCCCACGTGTCTCCGGCGACAGGCTGCCACACGTCACACAGCCCGGGCTGCAGCGCGGCGGCTGTGACGGCCTGGCACCGCGACCCGGGCGCCGGCGGTCGGTCAGCCGCTCGCGACACGTCTGGGAGCACCGGCGGCCTCCGTCGCCGCTGAGTGCCGCTGCTGGCCAGGCCAGGCCGCCGCAGCGCTGGTATGCGGGCCAAGCCTTGCACCGCATGGTGCCCAGTCGGTTAGACGGCAGGGGCGGCGTCAGAAACGGAGGCCGATGGGAGGTTAGCCAACAGGGGCGGCGTCAGAAACAGGGGCGGCGTCAGAAACAGAGGCCGATGGGAGGTTACCAGCGCGTATCGGGTTAGGCAACGACGCCTTGGCCCTTGTTACGCATTAGTTTGATCGCCGATGTTTTTCTTCTCCGGGCAGGCGGCAGGCGGCGGGCGGGCGGGTGTTGGGCGGTCTCGCAGCGGGCGGCCCGGCCCGCGCCGAGCTGCACCAATCGACCGTGCTACATGACCGTGCCGTGCTACCCATCGACTAAGTGGCCTGGGAGACTTTCCATGACAGCTCTATCACACACGATTTATTACCACAGACCATTAGGGCGCCTAAAGTGCTTCCAGAAAAGTGAGTTGTGCGAGGGATTTCTCGAAAATCCGTTAGCCAGCAACATTGCGTAGTGATTTTTGTTTAACTGAAACCAGTATCCGTACTCGTACAAAGTTGGTGAGCGCAGCGGAACACTGTTGGAGTCCCAGAACAACAACAGCAGTGGCAACCGGAGCCAGATGAGGTAACATGTGACCACATAACAGCCGTCTGGCGGCACCACACAACACTCCCGAGGCCACAAACAGGCTGCCACCGGACCGCAGCGCGCCACATCATTGTCAGAGTGACGGCGGACATCTGTTCTACAAGCGATATTTATGTCGGCCATTTATTGGCCTAGTACAGCTGTATCCACGGGGGTGTACTCCGCTCCTTCAACATTGGTAAAAATACATGCATGTCGCTGCCCCGCGGCGCTTTCACGTGCAATTTGCAACAGCGGAGCGTACTATTTTGCCAGTTGTTTTGGGGCGTCACGGCTGCTATGGTATTTGGCAACAAGTCGCATATTAATAGGAAAAGTGCTAACCGTAAACCGTAGCTAGGATCTCGCCAATGCGCGTTCGACCCTTACAAAAAGTCCATGAAAGGAATTGGAACATTAATGCGATGATTGATGAACGTGACCGGCATGTTAGTGGTGTTTAGGTGTGCCATGAGCTGCGTATATAGCTCAGCTCTCTCTCTCTCTCTCCCTCCCGGGGCGCGGGGGTGTGGCGCGGCCGGTGAGCTCCCTGGTACCTGCACTGCACAGCGAGTGATGCTGGTGCCAGCGCAGGGCCGGTCCTGCAGCCAGCCAGCCAAGCTGCGCAGCGGCCCCACAGCGGGTCGGTCACCTGGATACGGATCGCCCACAGACACGGGCAGCAGGAGGCTCACCGAGCCACGCCCTCCCCGCACGGACACGGCACCCACAGATACTGTACCCACATATACTGTACCCACATATACTGTACCCACAGACACTGTACCCAGATACTGTACCCACGGACACGGCACCCACAGATACTGTACCCACAGATACTGCACCCACAGACACGGCACCCACAGACACTGCACCCACGGACACTGCACCCACAGATACTGCACCCACAGACACTGCACCCACAGATACTGCGCAGCAACGCGGCTCACGAAGTCACGCCATGCACACATGCCGCAGCGAACAATAGCCATGCAAATCAGTTTTGGAAACCTTGCTCGTCAGAAAGATCTGTCATTTGTTCCTGTTCCTACAAACCTCCAACTGGCTAACTGCTGCGCCAATCAGCGAGTGTCCCGCGACCATGGCATGCATGCCGCTGGAGTTTTTCGGCCGATACCATTCTGTGGTCGTTGTGTGTGCATTGAGATGTCAGCTGTCAGCTGTCAGCTGTCAGATGGTGTGTGGCCGACATGACAGCGCGCCTGCCATTCTGAGACGGCATATAAAATAGCCAACGCGATAAAAATGACTGCGAGCGCCGAGCGTCGCAGTTATACAGTTATCGCAGTTATACGCAGATGTGTGTGTCAACGAACGTGACGGTCACTGAAGACCGAACACGCTAGTCACTACGAGTGTGCGTGCCAGTCACTGTGTGCACTGTGCACTGGCGGTCACTGGTGGCTGGCTCTGCGTGCAGTGTGCACGGTGCACGCCCGTCTGTGCACGGCGTGAGCACGGTGCAGTGCAGAGCCCGTGTCGGCTGAGGGTCGGCGTGCAGGGACATGAACGGCAGCAATATATGCAGCAGCCGAGCCGAGCCGAGCCGAGCCGAGCCGGGCCGAGCCGAGCCGAGCCGAGCCGAGCCGAGCCGAGCCGAGCCGAGCCGAGCCGAGCCGAGCCGAGCCGAGCCGAGCCGAGCCGAGCCGAGCCGAGCCGAGCCGAGCCGAGCCGAGCCGAGCCGAGCCGAGCCGAGTCGAGTCGAGTCGAGCCGAGCCGAGCCGAGCCGAGCCGAGCCGAGCCGAGCCGAGCCGAGCCGAGCCGAGCCGAATAGAGCCGAGCCGAGCCGAGCCGAGCGGGCCGAGTCGGGCCAGGCTGGGCCGACCAATCACAGTCGAGCCGAGCTGACCAATCACAGTCGAGCCGAGCCGTCTCACTCACAGTTTGACTGGAAAAACCACTCCCACGATGCATCAACAGGTGATTTTGCATCTGTTGTGACATGCTGCGTCACATTTACCGCCGCCGCGCAGTTCGGCAGCGGCGCGAACGTTCCAGCGTGCACAAGTCACAGCAGCCAATCAGGTTAGCGAGATAAGGCTGTGCTAACGAGTCCGACCGGATAAAGCTGCTAAACATATCCCGCTTAGATTGTAAAGCCTCTGGAAATGCTCGTTTATTTTCGGTTGATGCTTGTCTAATGAAGATCAGCGTGTCTACGACGTTCTTGTGGCTTCATCAATCATATTCGTTTACAAATCCATTGACGTCAATCGCGCGGACCAATAGCATGCAGCCATGCGGCGATAGCAGCGTCGGACATATTTCCTCGATCTCTAACAGTATTGCACACATTTCTGTACTGACACGCTGATGGCTCACAGTCTGGTGTGGCGTCGCTGGTTTGTTATTATTTCCGCTGCATTTCGCGCGAGCGTTGCGCACACCAGATCCCTTTCAGCAGCACGTATCGAGTTAAATTGAAGTGAACTGCGATCAGTGGTCCAAAATCAATGTCGAGGAAATATCGTAGCGGGTTATCTCAAACAGCAGATGGCTACTTGGTGGTCCACACAGTGGTCCACACAGTGGTCCACACAGTAGTCCACACAGTGGTCCACACAATAGTCCACACAATAGTCCACACAGTAGTCCAGTGGTCCACCCAGTGGTCCACCCAGTGGTCCACCCAGTGGTCCACCCAGTGGTCCACCCAGTGGTCCACCCAGTGGTCCACCCAGTGGTCCACCCAGTGGTCCACCCAGTGGTCCACCCAGTGGTCCACCCAGTGGTCCACACAGTGGTCCACACAGTGGTCCACACAGTGGTCCACACAGTGGTCCACACAGTGGTCCACACAGTGGTCCACACAGTGGTCCACAGTGGTCCACACAGTGGTCCACACAGTGGTCCACACAGTGGTCCACACAGTGGTCCACACAGTGGTCCACACAGTGGTCCACACAGTGGTCCACACAGTGGTCCACACAGTGGTCCACACAGTGGTCCACACAGTGGTCCACACAGCGGTACACAGCGGTACACAGCGGTACACAGCGGTACACAGCGGTACACAGCGGTACACATGTAAACGCACAGCTCTGCACAGCACAGCCTGTGGCGGCTCGTGCTTTTGCGTTTTCATATGGACACAAACGGACCAAATTGGACAGTTGTCTGGCTTCTCATACACGCCTGTTACAGAGGCGCTCCACCACTCATAGTCGGTCCGTATTTGGAGTCCTGTTCCGGCGCCTTCCCCGCCCGCCCCCCTCTCGGTGGTGCAGAGGACCTGTCCCCGCGTCCTAGCCGTCCCCCTCTCGGTGGTGCAGATGACCTGTCCCCGCGTCCTACCCGTCCCCCTCTCGGTGGTGCAGAGGACCTGTCCCCGCGTCCTACCCGTCCCCCTCTCGGTGGTGCAGAGGACATGTCCCCGCGTCCTACCCGTCCCCCCTCGGCGAGGCAGAGGACCTGTCCCCGCGTCCTACCCGCCCCCCCCCCCCTCGGCGAGGCAGAGGACCTGTCCCGGCGCCTTCCCGTCCGTCCCCCTCTTGGCGAGGCAGAGGACCTGTCCCGGCGCCTTCCCCGTCCGTCCCCCTCTTGGCGAGGCAGAGGACCTGTCCCGGCGCCTTCCCCGCCCGTCCCCCTCTTGGCCAGGCAGAAGACCTGTCCCGGCGCCTTCCCCGCCCGTCCCCCTCTTGGCGAGGCAGAGGACCTGTCCCGGCGCCTTCCCCGCCCGTCCCCCTCTTGGCGAGGCAGAGGACCTGCCCCGGCGCCTTCCCCGCCCGTCCCCATCTTGGCGAGGCAGAGGACCTGTCCCGGCGCCTTCCCCGCCCGTCCCCCTCTTGGCGAGGCAGAGGACCTGTCCCGGCGCCTTCCCCGTCCGTCCCCCTCTTGGCGAGGCAGAGGACCTGCCCCGGCGCCTTCCCCGCCCGTCCCCCTCTTGGCGAGGCAGAGGACCTGTCCCGGCGCCTTCCCCGTCCGTCTCCCTCTTGGCGAGGCAGAGGACCTGTCCCGGCGCCTTCCCCGTCCGTCCCCCTCTTGGTGTTCAGTGGACCTGTCCCGGCGCCTTCCCCGCCCGTCCCCCTCTTGGCGAGGCAGAGGACCTGTCCCGGCGCCTTCCCCGCCCGTCCCCATCTTGGCGAGGCAGAGGACCTGTCCCGGCGCCTTCCCCGTCCGTCCCCATCTTGGCGAGGCAGAGGACCTGCCCCGGCGCCTTCCCCGTCCGTCCCCATCTTGGCGAGGCAGAGGACCTGCCCCGGCGCCTTCCCCGCCCGTCCCCCTCTTGGTGTTCAGTGGACCTGTCCCGGCGCCTTCCCCGCCCGTCCCCCTCTTGGCGAGGCAGAGGACCTGTCCCGGCGCCTTCCCCGTCCGTCCCCATCTTGGCGAGGCAGAGGACCTGTCCCGGCGCCTTCCCCGTCCGTCCCCATCTTGGCGAGGCAGAGGACCTGCCCCGGCGCCTTCCCCGTCCGTCCCCCTCTTGGTGTTCAGTGGACCTGTCCCGGCGCCTTCCCCGTCCGTCCCCATCTTGGTGTTCAGTGGACCTGTCCCGGCGCCTTCCCCGCCCGTCCCCATCTTGGCGAGGCAGAGGACCTTCCCCGGCGCCTTCCCCGTCCGTCCCCCTCTTGGTGTTCAGAGGACCTGCCCCGGCGCCTTCCCCGTCCGTCCCCCTCTTGGTGTTCAGTGGACCTGCCCCGGCGCCTTCCCCGTCCGTCCCCCTCTTGGTGTTCAGTGGACCTGCCCCGGCGCCTTCCCCGTCCGTCCCCCTCTTGGTGTTCAGTGGACCTGCCCCGGCGCCTTCCCCGTCCGTCCCCCTCTTGGTGTTCAGTGGACCTGCCCCGGCGCCTTCCCCGTCCGTCCCCCTCTTGGTGTTCAGTGGACCTGCCCCGGCGCCTTCCCCGTCCGTCCCCCTCTTGGTGTTCAGTGGACCTGCCCCGGCGCCTTCCCCGTCCGTCCCCCTCTTGGTGTTCAGTGGACCTGCCCCGGCGCCTTCCCCTTCCGTCCCCCTCTTGGTGTTCAGTGGACCTGCCCCGGCGCCTTCCCCGTCCGTCCCCCTCTTGGTGTTCAGTGGAACGATACGGTGATCTGCACAGCCCGGCGGAACAATTCAGCCAGGAACATCATACTCTGCGGCCAGCCGGCACCACCATCATAAACCACCGTCGCCGGGTGGTTAACTCAAAACACCACCACCATCACCATCACCATCACCAGGTGATGGGTGTGGGACCGGGGCAGCCGCCATCGTGAGGCGAGGCAGGTGTGGAGCACAGGCAACCGCCCCGGCACTGCACCGGGTGGAGGGGAGATGGAGAGGGAGATTGCAACTTCAGCATTATTAATAGCGGCAGGCGTTTGTGTTAACCGCCTCGGACACCGATGCATCCGTTACGGGGGCGACTGTGCCCCTTCAGTCACACCTCCGCTCAAGTCTGCCTGGTAACCCTTCTGCATACGGGGGCGGCTGTGCCCCTTCAGCCACACCTCCGCTCAAGTCTGCCTGGTAACCCTTCTGCATACGGGGGCGGCTGTGCCCCTTTAGTCACACCTACGCTCAAGTCTGCCTGGTAACCCTTCTGCATACGGGGGCGGCTGTGCCCCTTCAGCCACACCTCCGCTCAAGTCTGCCTGGTAACCCTTCTGCACAGCAAATCAGGGGCCTGGGTGACGAGAGATTGAGCCGGTGAGGAGAGACGCCATCTCAGTAGGTCACTGCCACCGGCGGATCCAGCACTGACAAAACACGCTGGCTTGGCAACACACCCCTGAAAGTCTGATAACATTACACAAACTCGGCAGTTTTCGCTTCTCCTTGTGCAATATGAGCCGATCGAAAGCAGACCATTCACTGTGAAACGTTGCCTAAATGTTCTGTGAGGGCAGAAAATGCCAAGCTTCAGCAGACTTCAGGCTTTAGGGGGGGGGGGGGGGGGCATGACCGCTCCCCTGGACCCCGCCCTCGGCCACCACACGCCTCTTGAGTTGAGGCCCCCAGACCGGCGGCCATTGCGGCAGCTCCACCAAAAACCCGAGTCAGCGTGGCTCGTCAGATTACCATTCTGTGCCGGCGCTGCCTCACAAAAACTGACGGGCAGGCGCGCGCTCTCCCCGCCCTCACTCCTCTCCTCTCTCCAGCGACACCACGTGCTGCCACAGCTATAACTCAGCCCAGGAGGTGGCAGGAGGAGGCTTTGCAGTTCAGCGCGCCGCGGTTGGCAGAAGGAGACGGGTCACTCTGAACTGCCACGCTAGTCACGATCCTACCAGCAGCTGTTGAGGGAGGGAGTGTGTAAGTGGACCAGCCGTCCCTGCGTGGCTGGCTGCGTCCCTGCTGGAGTTGACAGACGCCGGACTAACATGTCGCCAGATCCTGGCCAGGAGACCGCCGCTACCGGTTATGCGTCGCTGGCTGCGTCCCTGCTGGAGTTGACAGACGCCAGACTAACATGTCGCCAGATCCTGGCCAGGAGACAGCCGCTACCGATAGCCGGCCGTGTTCCAGTCAGTTTTTGGACGTCTTAATCCGCCCAGACCAGCGCAATCGGAACCGCTGATCTAAAAACTGGACCAGACCCATGACAGAAAAACGTGCCAGGTCATAACAAGTAACAACGTTACAAAGAGGTCATAATGCCAGTCACAAATACATTTCACATTAACTCTGAAGAAAGACCGGCTGCTTAGACCATAAACACGTGCTACTTTTCCACATTTTCGTCATACAGTTTGCAGATCCGAAAATTACAAATTCCACAACAAAAAGCATCATTACATCATCCCGCACTAACCACAAACAGGTCAGCGATTTCTTGTCCTCATCCTGCGGTTTCAGCACGAAAATGATGGGGTATTTTGACATGACAGGGAGCAGTCGGAGAAGTCACGAAAACGAGCCAGGGCTACTCGCCGATTGGTTCTCTGGCCGCGTCTCTGCTCCGGCCTCGCTGAGCGCTGGACGTCTCTCCGCTGCTGCCGCTGAGCGCTGGACGTCTCTGCTCCTCGCTGAGCGCTGTACGTCTCTGCTCCGGCCTCGCTGAGCGCTGGACGTCTCTGCTCCTCGCTGAGCGCTGGACGTCTCTGCTCCGGCCTCGCTGAGCGCTGGACGTCTCTGTTCCTCGCTGAGCGCTGGACGTCTCTGCTCCTCGCTGAGCGCTGTACGTCTCTGCTCCGGCCTCGCTGAGCGCTGGACGTCTCTGCTCCTCGCTGAGCGCTGTACGTCTCTGCTCCGGCCTCGCTGAGCGCTGGACTTCTCTGCTCCTCGCTGAGCGCTGGACGTCTCTGCTCCTCGCTGAGCGCTGGACGTCTCTGCTCCTCGCTGAGCGCTGGACGTCTCTGCTCCGGCCTCGCTGAGCGCTGGACGTCTCTGCTCCTCGCTGAGCGCTGGACGTCTCTCCGCTGCTCCTCGCTGTGCGCTGGACGTCTCTGCTCCTCGCTGAGCGCTGGACGTCTCTGCTCCGGCCTCGCTGAGCGCTGGACGTCTCTCCGCTGCTGCCGCTGAGCGCTGGACGTCTCTCCGCTGCTGCCGCTGAGCGCTGGACGTCTCTCCGCTGCTGCCGCTGAGCGCGGGACTGCGCTGTGCCGACCCAGCGCCGCTGAGCAGCTTTCTATCCCATTCACCGGGCTGCCGCGACGCCTGACGAAACCATGACCGTCACCGCGTGAGACATCGGTCAGCGCCCTGCAGCCAGGCAGCCGGCAAGCGGCACAGCACGCTCCGAGACCGGCACGCTACACTGACGGGTGACAACATCGGGACCCGTCGCGTGCCGTGCCGGGTTAGCCAAACAGTGACAACACATCGTGTCACGTCGCTGCACGGCACCACTACCTGAGCACGGCGGTACTGTTAGACAGACATCCCAAGTCAGATGGTAGCCCGTGCGTGCGTGCGTGCGTGCGTGCGTGCGTGCGTGCGTGCGTGCGTGCGTGCGTGCGTGCGTGCGTGCGTGCGTGCGTGCGTGCGTGCGTGCGTGCGTGCGTGCGTGCGTGCGTGCGTGCGTGCGTGCGTGCGTGCGTGCGTGCGTGCGTGCGTGCGTGCGTGCGTGCGTGCGTGCGTGCGTGCGTGCGTGCGTGCGTGCGTGCGTGCGTGCGTGCGTGCGTGCGTGCGTGCGTGCGTGCGTGCGTGCGTGCGTGCGTGCGTGCGTGCGTGCGTGCGTGCGTGCGTGGGCGTGCGTGCGTGTGTGTGTGTGTGTGTGTGTGTGTGTGTGTGTGTGTGTGTGTGTGTGTGTGTGTGTGTGTGTGTGTGTGTGTGTGTGTGTGTGTGTGTGTGTGTGTGTGTGTGTGTGTGTGTGTGTGTGTGTGTGTGTGTGTGTGTGTGTGTGTGTGTGTGTGTGTGTGTGTGTGTGTGTGTGTGTGTGTGTGTGTGTGTGTGTGTGTGTGTGTGTGTGTGTGTGTGTGTGTGTGTGTGTGTGTGTGTGTGTGTGTGTGTGTGTGTGTGTGTGTGTGTGTGTGTGTGTGTGTGTGTGTGTGTGTGTGTGTGTGTGTGTGTGTGTGTGTGTGTGTGTGTGTGTGTGTGTGTGTGTGTGTGTGTGTGTGTGTGTGTGTGTGTGTGTGTGTGTGTGTGTGTGTGTGTGTGTGTGTGTGTGTGTGTGTGTGTGTGTGTGTGTGTGTGTGTGTGTGTGTGTGTGTGTGTGTGTGTGTGTGTGTGTGTGTGTGTGTGTGTGTGTGTGTGTGTGTGTGTGTGTGTGTGTGGTGTGTGTGTGTGTGTGTGTGTGTGTGTGTGTGTGTGTGTGTGTGTGTGTGTGTGTGTGTGTGTGTGTGTGTGTGTGTGTGTGTGTGTGTGTGTGTGTGTGTGTGTGTGTGTGTGTGTGTGACGCATGAGGAAGGGAGGCGCTAGCAGAGCGGCGTAGCGGCGTACGACGCGGGCCACATCTGGCGCCCCTACACCGGCCGCCACGTGGTGAGGCCGCCGTAAGATCGATACGGCGCCTCGCCGGGTGGGGCTGCCAGCACTGACAGTACTGCCAGCTCTGTTCCGCTCTGCTGGGAGCGAGTCGGGGTCGGGTGGTGCTGCCTGCAATGCCAGCGCTGCTCCGCTCCTCTTTGCTCCTCGCTGCTCCGCACTGCTGGGAGACAGGATGACGACAGGGCGCGGCAGGACAGGGCGGGCTGCCAGCGCTGCTACACTCCGCTCTACTGGTGAGAGCGGGCGACAGGGCGCGGCAGGACAGGGCGGACTGCCAGCGCTGCTACACTCTGCTCTACTGGTGAGAGCGGGCGACAGGGCGCGGCAGGACAGGGCGGGCTGCCAGCGCTGCTACACTCCGCTCTACTGGTGAGAGCGGGCGACAGGGCGCGGCAGGACAGGGCGGACTGCCAGCGCTGCTACACTCCGCTCTACTGGTGAGAGCGGGCGACAGGGCGCGGCAGGACAGGGCGGACTGCCAGCGCTGCTACACTCCGCTCTACTGGTGAGAGCGGGCGACAGGGCGCGGCAGGACAGGGCGGACTGCCAGCGCTGCTACACTCTGCTCTACTGGTGAGAGCGGGCGACAGGGCGCGGCAGGACAGGGCGGGCTGCCAGCGCTGCTACACTCTGCTCTACTGGTGAGAGCGGGCGACAGGGCGCGGCAGGACAGGGCGGACTGCCAGCGCTGCTACACTCTGCTCTACTGGTGAGAGCGGGCGACAGGGCGCGGCAGGACAGGGCGGGCTGCCAGCGCTGCTACACTCCGCTCTACTGGTGAGAGCGGGCGACAGGGCGCGGCAGGACAGGGCGGACTGCCAGCGCTGCTACACTCTGCTCTACTGGTGAGAGCGGGCGACAGGGCGCGGCAGGACAGGGCGGACTGCCAGCGCTGCTACACTCTGCTCTACTGGTGAGAGCGGGCGACAGGGCGCGGCAGGACAGGGCGCGGCTGCCAGCGCTGCTACACTCCGCTCTACTGGTGAGAGCGGGCGACAGGGCGCGGCAGGGCCGGATGACGCCGAGACCGGTCGTACCCACGCCGCACGCCACTGCCACAGTACCCGCAACAAACAGCCACTGAGAGAGTAGTTGCATCAGTGAGGTCCCGAGCTCTCATGAAGATTGAGTGGGTTCATGTCACGCTATTGTTGTTCATAAACGAATTGTAACTGTGGGCTAGTGGG
Organism: Chirona hameri; assembly: GCA_036785665.1. Lineage (NCBI taxonomy): Eukaryota > Metazoa > Arthropoda > Thecostraca > Balanomorpha > Balanidae > Chirona > Chirona hameri. The sequence goes on along the minus strand of JAXIVJ010000966.1, from coordinate 107,971 downwards.
AGCATTTCGGCCATAAATTCTTGTTACATGTTTAATGGGTTAGAATTCGCCAGACTTGACCTACAGACGAACAGGACGCCATGTCCTCTGCGGACCGTGATGCATGCCAAACTGCTGTAATATTTTGCGTTTGAAGATACGGACGGGGTGATAATGGACGTGTATGACGTGTCACGGGCCACGGCAAGGATTACACAAAAATTCACCCACCTATACATATTGCCAACATTTCCTAATTTATAGAAGCTTGCAAGCTGCAGCAAATTAATGCACCGCTGCAAAAACTGACGTCAATCGCATGTATTTATCCAAATAAATGGCACAGGCGAGAAACATTCCATGTGTGATAATTTACCCCGTTGCCAACCAAGCGTCTGGCTAAAAAGGAGCCCCAAAGCAAACCTAGCAGCACAACACCACTTCAGGAACAAACAGAAAATGAGGCCATTGTCATCTGCCCACCTCTCTCTCCGTCCGTCTCTGTCGCGCCACCTGCCGCCGGCGGTGGACGTCTTGTGTCGCGTCCCCCTGCCGCCGGCGGCGCCGCGGTGTCGGCTGAAGGACAGACGGCTGGACAGATGTGTACCAGTTACCCCGACCAGTCACGGCGTCGCGGCCGTCAGAGGGCGGCACAGTTCAACCCGTCCGCCGAGGTGAGGGTTGTGTTCCTGTTCCCAGTCACACGCCGGCGGTACTACAAACAATCCGTAGCCTGCGCTGGTACTCTGTCACCCACCGTCCGCCGTCCAGCCGCCCCGCCCGCCGGCCTGTCCGCAAACGCCCACCCGCCGCCACAAACACTGCACCCCTGCCGTCCAGCCTCCCCCGCCCGCCGGCCTGTCCGCAAACGCCCACCCGCCGCCACAAACACTGCACCCCTGCCGTCCAGCCTCCCCCGTCCGCCGGCCTGTCCGCAAACGCCCACCCGCCGCCACAAACACTGCACCCCTGCCGTCCAGCCGCCCCCGCCCGCCGGCCTGTCCGCAAACGCCCACACGCCGCCACAAACACTGCACCCCTGCCGTCCAGCCTCCCTCGCCCGCCGGCCTGTCCGCAAACGCCCACCCGCCGCCACAAACACTGCACCCCTGCCGTCCAGCCTCCCCCGCCCGCCGGCCTGTCCGCAAACGCCCACCCGCCGCCACAAACACTGCACCCCTGCCGTCCAGCCTCCCCCGCCCGCCGGCCTGTCCGCAAACGCCCACCCGCCGCCACAAACACTGCACCCCTGCCGTCCAGCCGCCCCCGCCCGCCGGCCTGTCCGCAAACGCCCACCCGCCGCCACAAACACTGCACCCCTGCCGTCCAGCCTCCCCCGCCCGCCGGCCTGTCCGCAAACGCCCACCCGCCGCCACAAACACTGCACCCCTGCCGTCCAGCCGCCCCCGCCCGCCGGCCTGTCCGCAAACGCCCACCCGCCGCCACAAACACTGCACCCCTGCCGTCCAGCCTCCCCCGCCCGCCGGCCTGTCCGCAAACGCCCACCCGCCGCCACAAACACTGCACCCCTGCCGTCCAGCCTCCCCCGCCCGCCGGCCTGTCCGCAAACGCCCACCCGCCGCCCCAAACACTGCACCCCTGCCGTCCAGCCGCCCCCGCCCGCCGGCCTGTCCGCAAACGCCCACCCGCCGCCCCAAACACTGCACCCCTGCCGTCCAGCCGCCCCCGCCCGCCGGCCTGTCCGCAAACGCCCACCCGCCGCCACAAACACTGCACCCCTGCCGTCCAGCCGCCCCCGCCTGCCGGCCTGTCCGCAAACGCCCACCCGCCGCCACAAACACTGCACCCCTGCCGTCCAGCCGCCCCCGCCCGCCGGCCTGTCCGCAAACGCCCACCCGCCGCCACAAACACTGCACCCCTGCCGTCCAGCCGCCCCCGCCCGCCGGCCTGTCCGCAAACGCCCACCCGCCGCCACAAACACTGCACCCCTGCCGTCCAGCCGCCCCCGCCCGCCGGCCTGTCCGCAAACGCCCACCCGCCGCCACAAAACACTGAACCCTGCCGTCCAGCCGGGGCGGCTGGACGGCAGGGTTCCGCCGTCCCCGCCCACCCGCCGCCACAAACACTGAACCACTGCCGCGTCCCCGGTAACCCGCCCTACTTCCCGAGAGCCAGATATGCACATGGCGGCGTGTGTTGCTGGCGTCAGTGCATGCCTCATAAACAGGCCGGACAGCCGCGGTACGTGTCTGTCTGTATAAGTATATCCGGGCTGCTGTGGGCCGATACTGACGATGGTGACCCTGGCCGCCGCCGCCGGTGATCGAACGGTCTCAGACGTTTGACAGCGTTTAGCGTTACGATAAGGCGATGGTATCTGCGGGTAACCGCCGCTGCCGGCAGCTCTGACGGCTGGCACACTGGCACAGTACAGCCCGCACCAGGAAATCAGCGGAATAAATACGCCCAGTTTCCCTGGTACATATGCAAAATTGGGGACGCCAGGAGCCTCAGCACCGGCAGACCGGGTTCAGCGTGCACCAGGAAGACTGGGCAATACATGTCAGTTCAGCCGATACATAGGGCAGATCGGGTGCCAGTCGGCTCGTGGCCGGGCGGCGGTGTGTGTCAGCGCGCCGCGCCAACCGGTAGCTCCGCCCAGCATGCCGCGTGCGTACGGCCTCTGGCGGCGCACCCCGAACGGGAGCGTTACACCACGCTGGTTAGAGGCTAAATAATGCAAAATACCCGGACACTCATGAGAATGTATACCCTTTCTTGGGCTTGGTCTCTACTGGGCCTCGCTCCATGTCTTTGTGAAGACCATCCATCCGTGAAGTGTGCCGACCATCTGAACTCGAAATTTCACAATCCAACGCAAGGTTCGCCCACATTTTGCCAAAACACAGTTCTGTAGAGGGGGTCGGCGGCGGCCGGCGCTGCGCGGGCGGGTCGCGATGGTCGATCAGGCGTTCACGGGAGCGGGGGAGGTGAGCCGTACGGCAGCTATTGGGGCGATTCACTATCGCTGGTGATTGTTGCTTATATCAACAGCATGAGGTTCAGCTATCGGTTGGAGGTTGTTCTACAGGCTGTCAAGAGTTTGCACATATGCCACTTGCCAACCTCTTTGCCCTAACGTAAGCGGTCATCCGAAAAGTATCGACATTTTGACAAAGATGGCATTTGCAAAAAAAAAATACAGATTTAAAAAAAAATATAGCTGATATCCTCATGAGGTAAGCTTTCGAATGGCATGCCTCACCTTTTGAGCCCTCCGACACCTTCCAACGAACCGTGCCCAGCGACCGGTGCCGGACCTGAAGGTCATGAATCACCAACAATGCAGCGCCGTGACTGCTGGGCGCACGTCGGATACGTTCAGTCGGTCAGGTGCCAGGCAACGTCCATCTAATTCAGGCTATGCTCGCACCTGCATATGTATTCGCCTCACAGTCCTAGGATTGCTTTGGGGCTGGGTGCGGAGTGGAAAATTGGGGCTAAAAATAAACGTAAAGAGTGGAAAATTCAACCAAAAAACATATGTACTCGGCTTTATCAATATCCAATTATCCGCTCACCAGAATTAGTTATTAAATACCTTGCCAGTTCTTACCTGTCTTTCCCTACACAGGCTGTCCTCATCATTACATCCATAAATAAGTATCAGGGTTCTAATATCCAATACATTTTAAAATAAGGAGTGGAAAATTCACAGTAAAACTTGGGAAAAACGTGAAAAAATAGTATCCATGGGGTGTCGTTTTCCACCCAAATTTCCCAATGCTAGGACACTGATTCGCCTTGAGCGATTTGACATCCCGACTCCTCTCAGTGTTCAAAGTCGAACAGTATGAAGACACGGGTGAACTCTGGCGTCAATGGCCCGCGTTAAGTCTCAGAAAGCCTAATTCTATAACAGGAAATAAGTGGAGGGCTAGGACAATTTTGGAAGGAAAGAATGATAGAATGTCAATGTTGTGGCAAAAACATATGCATAACGCTAAGTGCCTCCCCGACTACAGCCCCCAGCGGGACCGGTGACCTACCTTGTAGAAGAACGCCCAGACAGGCATCTGCTTCTTCTCGGTGGTCTTGTAGGCGGGCTGGTTGATGGCGTGCTGCAGCGCCTTGATGAAGTCCTCCTGCGAGATGCTGGCGTGTGGGTCGCTCACCTCGCCTAGCCAGTACTCCCACAGCCGCTGTGGACGGACAGGACGGGTCAGGACACAGCGACGGACCGGGGTCAGAGGGGGCTAACGAGCCAGTACTCCCACAGCCGCTGTGGACGGACAGGACGGGTCAGGACACAGCGACGGACCGGGGTCAGAGGGGGCTAACGAGCCAGTACTCCCACAGCCGCTGTGGACGGACAGGACGGGTCAGGACACAGCGACGGACCGGGGTCAGAGGGGGCTAACGAGCCAGTACTCCCACAGCCGCTGTGGACGGACAGGACGGGTCAGGACACAGCGACGGACCGGGGTCAGAGGGGGCTAACGAGCCAGTACTCCCACAGCCGCTGTGGACGGACAGGACGGGTCAGGACACAGCGACGGACCGGGGTCAGAGGGGGCTAACGAGCCAGTACTCCCACAGCCGCTGTGGACGGACAGGACGGGTCAGGACACAGCGACGGACCGGGGTCAGAGGGGGCTAACGAGCCAGTACTCCCACAGCCGCTGTGGACGGACAGGACGGGTCAAGACACAGCGACGGGCCGGGGTCAGAGGGGGCTAACGAGCCAGTACTCCCACAGCCGCTGTGGACGGACAGGACGGGTCAGGACACAGCGACGGACCGGGGTCAGAGGGGGCTAACGAGCCAGTACTCCCACAGCCGCTGTGGACGGACAGGACGGGTCAGGACACAGCGACGGACCGGGGTGGGGCAGCAGAGGGGGCTAACGCCGGGTCACAAGTCAACAGAGGATTGTTGTCGGGTTACGGGTCAATAGCCAGTACCCCCACGGCCGCTGTGGGAGGGCGAAACGGGTCAGGACACAGCGACGCGCCAGGAGGCAACGGAGGGCTGCTGTCAGGTCACGGGTTCAACAAAGAATTGGAGTCAGATCACTGCAGGCGGAGAGTCGTCAGAGTAATCCTGGCGTAGGATGAGTATCAGTCAGTGTTGAGTCACATTCGGGCAGTGTCACAAAAAATTATATTTGGGTGGGAAATGACACCCAAATGTTAATTATTTCCACTCTCACTCCCTATTTTAGGAGTGAATTTTCCACTCCCAAACTATGAATTGTGATATTGATTCTGACATAAATATTGACTAAAAGTACATGATTTCAACGAAAACTACTGCTTTTTATATTAAAAACAGAAATCAATATTGTACTATTTTCTGCATAATTTTCCACTCTCGTGGTCTTTTTTATCGAATTTTCCACTGACACCCAAGCAAATTTATATTTTGCGACACTGCATTCGGGTCATGCATGACAGTGCACGAGACCCACACAAACACGGGCACGCCTGACGTCAGAGCGGCCACGCTCCAATAAATGACACATGCCAGCGGCCCGATAAATAAAGCAGACTACTAACGGCTTGCGACCGAGGGCGCTATCGGCGCTCATCAGGGGGGCATGCTGGACGGCCGGCTGAGAAAATAAACAGCCCTCTCCGCAGTCCTCCCTCCCTGCACACCACCGGCCGTCATCCGGGTGACGGGTCCATAGTCAAGGTTAGCCGGCGGCGATGACGGCGGAGGCGGGTGACGGGTCCATAGTCAAGGTTAGCCGGCGGTGATGACGGCGGAGTCGGGTGACGGGTCCATAGTCAAGGTTAGCCGGCGGTGGTGACGGCGGAGTCGGGTGACGGGTCCATAGTCAAGGTTAGCCGGCAGTGATGACGGCGGAGGTGGTTGACGGGTCCATAGTCAAGGTTAGCCGGCGGTGATGACGGCGGGGGTGACATGTCGGTAGTCTCGTCCTACAACGCGGCTGGCGTTTATTCGTCAGGCCACCAGCAGTGTTTCCTCATTCCTGCCTCGTTTGTTTCCAACGACGTCAGTTAAAAGGAGACTTTCAACGACTTGTTTAAACTGATACTGCATCCTTCCCAACCGAAACAAGTCGTTAAAGGCGGATACAGTGGTGGGAAACAATAACTTAATTCACCAGCATATCCGTGAAACTGGAATTACATGGAACACGCAGTCAGCGGGTTGAAAGAAATCCCCCTGCATCATCTCGCAGAAGTCTCATCTCGTCTCGGTGCCCCTGAATCAAAATAGATAGCACGTTAGGGTAGCACACCACATCTTCTACGTTGGATGTTTGTGTTGGTTTCCCTGCATGACGCCTTCAGCCCGGGTAAAACAGTGCTGTGTTAAACACGATGTGGATTGGACGTATATGGACGTAACAGTGTAGACATTATTTTGTGAGTAATGCGCTCATGTCAGTTCCAAGAAACCCCGAAACACCTCCCGATCGGAAAACAATTATACTGTTCAAGCTTTGTCCTCCAAAGGTGCCGAGAACAAGCCGCCATAAAGTCTATGTATTGCAAGAAACGAACATAAACAGTACGTGTATCGATATAATGGACTTTACGAAAGCCCAGGGATTGTTTACAGGTATTGACCGATATGACGTCTGCCTATTTAGATTGCCATGGTGACCTAGCGTTCACACATCCAGCAGCATTAGAGACACGCCTGCCGGGTTCGGCCTTGGCCAGCGCATGAACCCGTGGTACCCCGCCGCGTTGTTAGTGCATGCCACGCATCCATTCCGGCCGGTCCGCTCTCAGCCGGGGGGCTAATATAATACGCCGCGCATAGGCCGGCCCTCTGCGCCAAGGTCACGCCAGCCAGAGCACAGCCGGCTCGTGAGCGCCGTCAGGGCGAGCCGTGAGTCGCCCCGTGTCGGGTGGCCAGGGAGGGAGTGAAGAGGGCAGGAACAGGAAGGCTCTCCGGATCCGATGCTTATCAGACGTGAGATGAATAGGACAGCTTTTTAACGGGCCCGACCACCGCAAATGACGCACAGGGAAATGAGATAGCGAAAGAGCGCAGCTGACGGCGGCGAGACTACAGCTCATTTGCCTCCCAACGGCCTCGAGAAGTGCGATTAAGGCGCCACTGTGCAATTACACACGCTGTGGGCAGCAACAAGCCGATTACTCCGGCTCGAGATCACTCCACTCAACACCACAACTCATCAATTACCCGACCCGCCCAGTCACCACCAAGGCAATTGAGTCCCATTTGTCTCCTTGGCCTTGCGTCGCTGCGAGGCCAGCCTCTCGAGCCCAGACATGATGCAAGCCGCCCGTCGACCTCGCCATACCAACAACAACAAGCCAATATACCCCAGTCTCCTCCCCTGCCTCTGACGCCTCCTTCCGCGCCTCCTTTGTCCCGGCCCGTCTGACCACCGAAGGTCACTCACCCGGAAGTTGAGCATCGCCTCGACCTCCTCCTTCATGCCGATGTCGGTGTTCTGGCAGAGCCGCGTCTGCACGCGCACGTAGTCGGTCCAGTCGATGCGGCCGTCTCCGTCGGTGTCGTGCAGCTGGAACAGCGTCACCATCTTCCGCTTCCAGAACTCACTGGAGCCCTATGGCCATACAGACGGAGAGGAGGGCGGGTCAGCTCGGTACCGGCCGGACGTGAAGCCCTGTGGAGGAGTGGGACGGGTCAGCACGGGACAGTGCGGGTTATACAGCCAGATGAAGCCCTGGTGCAGCTTTAGTCGTCTCGGGAAGGTTCAAAATAATCCATGTGAACGCTACATGGCAGCTTCGCTGTCATGTAGACAGTTGGTGTTATTTATCAGTTCTAAAAGCATCAGAACTTGACGCAAGTTAAGCAGGGATATAGCTAAGATAAGTATAAACATAATATGGACAAATCAGTTTGTTTCTCTTGTAAATGAAGTTGCCATTAACCCGTTAGCACAATTTAAATGTTGTAAGGCTTTATACAAATTAACGGATATCTTCTGAAGGACACGCATTACAAGTTCGATTACGCGCCTCCGCGAGACATTAGGACAAAGCGGTCCAGCGTACAGCGCACAGTCGTGCCCCTGTCGTGTGTGTGTGTGTGGGGGGGGGGGGGGGGGGGGGGGTGCTGGCGAACACTGAGCGCTGCAGTGGGGTGAGCCGGCCGGCCCTGCCAACACAGTGACGAGGCACACACTCAGTCAGCTCCGACGGCAACGCCTTCATTAGCGTTAGTCGGCAATCACTGTCACGGAGGAACTATGTTTAAACAGGGCCGGCGCACGCGCGGCACAGGACAGGATATCCAATATGGCCGGTGCGTGCAGACCTCTCAGGTGGGCGTGACAATATTGATCTCAGTTACGAGAGGGCGGTCTGACGTACGGCGCCGGTGCTGCTTCACCGTACTTGTGCGTAGTACGCCCAGCAACTATGAGTAATGACCCCTGCAATTCAGAGTGTTTAATATTTCACGCGTGCTAAGAATCGCCGCTACTACCTGGTATAACATTTGCTTCATATTCAGAAAACAGGCACTTACAAACTGTTAAACAAATTATTCAAGACGATTTCTGCAAGAAAAATGTTCGATGTAAAATCTACAAAAAGATGTTTAAAAAACTAACTGAAATTGGCAAAACTGAGGGATGGCTTTCTAATTCATAAGTCTCCCAAATCTCTTGAAGAATATAATGACACAACACATATTTTTTTGCATTGGAAAAATAGAATCTATCAACAACAAAAAATAGGGAGTTTATGGGACGTCATTATGGATTTGAAAATTTGGTTTATACATACTGCCAAATTATATACTATCATGGGTTGACGGGCTACAAACCAGAGTTCACGTACAAATGGTACTTACAACTAAGCACAACTTGCAGACACATTTCGACTGTCATCAGTGGAAAAGTAACAAAAGGTGTGCCAAGATCAAAGGAAAACAAAGCTTGATGAAAACTGATGCAATGTCGTTTATAACGACATTGCATCAGTTTCTGCGAATACAAATATGAGAATAAGCGAACAACACAAATTTGTCCCGTCCAAAATGTCTGTTTCCATGATGCAACAACGGGTCCCGGGTCGGGTGTTACGATTTTTAACGCATTATCCCCTGATATTCCTTGTTTACCTCAGCCATGGGCTTACCACCGGAGCACAATGGACCAGTGTATGCCATTGAGTCCGGTCTTGCATCACGTTATCGGCACAAAGTAACGGCATCAACACGGTTTTCCAGGCGGGCGACAAATCGCAGCTGATGAAACGGCTCTCCACCACCGACTGAGTCACGCTGGAAAGGCGCTGACGGGGTATGTACAGAACACTGCCGCCGTGGAAAGAACGGCCCGATACCCACTATGCCAACACCTGATGGCGTCCGGCCGTCTACCCAGGTCCCCCGCACTGCAAACCCGGTACACCGCGAACCCGGCCGACGGGAGGCGGGCTCTCCAGCTTACTCGGCGGCGGGCTCTCCAGCTTACTCGGAGGCGGGCTCTCCAGCTTACTCGGCGGCGGGCTCTCCAGCTTACTCGGCGGCGGGCTCTCCAGCTTACTCGGCGGCGGGCTCTCCAGCTTACTCGGCGGCGGGCTCTCCAGCTTACTCGGAGGCGGGCTCTCCAGCTTACTCGGAGGCGGGCTCTCCAGCTTACTCGGCGGCGGGCTCTCCAGCTTACTCGGCGGCGGGCTCTCCAGCTTACTCGGCGGCGGGCTCTCCAGCTTACTCGGCGGCGGGTTCTCCAGCTTACTCGGCGGCGGGCTCTCCAGCTTACTCGGCGGCGGGTTCTCCAGCTTACTCGGCGGCGGGCTCTCCAGCTTACTCGGCGGCGGGCTCTCCAGCTTACTCGGCGGCGGGCTCTCCAGCTTACTCGGCGGCGGGCTCTCCAGCTTACTCGGCGGCGGGCTCTCCAGCCTACTCGGCGGCGGGCTCTCCAGCTTACTCGGCGGCGGGCTCTCCAGCTTACTCGGCGGCGGGCTCTCCAGCTTACTCGGCGGCGGGCTCTCCAGCTTACTCGGCGGCGGGCTCTCCAGCTTACTCGGCCCGCGACCAGCTGATGCACCGCGCAGGAAACCGGCGCGATACGCGGCCGTTTCGGCCTGTCTCAGGCCGGTTTCCAGCAATTGAAGCGTAATGCCGGGCCGCACGAGAGCTGCACACATGTCAAAGCACCGCCGCAAGACACGGGCAGATAGACAGACAGGTATAATTACCGGTCCAACGCGTACCGTGTCGGCCGGCGACGGGAACGGCTGCAGACACGGGCAGATAGACAGACAGATATAATTACCGGTCCAACGCGTACCGTGTCGGCCGGCGACGGAAACGGCTGCAGACACGGGCAGATAGACAGACAGATATAATTACCGGTCCAACGCGTACCGTGTCGGCCGGCGACGGAAACGGCTGCAGACACGGGCAGATAGACAGACAGATATAATTACCGGTCCAACGCGTACCGTGTCGGCCGGCGACGGAAACGGCTGCAGAGGGTGCAAGGATTGGGACATTCGACCCAGTTCCCTTAATTGGATTCCAGCCGCGAACGGCGATGGCCCTGTCATACTTGTCATATGAATGTCCGATATGAGCAGAGTAGATTCCAGCCGCGAACGGCGATGGCCCTGTCATACCTGTCATATGAATGTCCGATATGAGCAGAGAGGTGAGAGGTGCAGCTTTCCCGCCCGGCATCGGACTTTGTCTGCATAGGATCACCTACTGGAGCGATTATCGATCGTAATTTCGACTGAATACAAGGTGGTCCAACGGCGAAATGATTGTAATGACCCCTGCTTAATGAACTCCAACAAGCATTACGCCTAATCCAATCATTCATCTGATCGCCGATGGGTCATTACACGTCAAATCGCACAAAAAAGGGAGGTTTCGCACCAGACCCTTTCAGATTTCAGATGAAAATTGGTACACCTGTAGTGTCAGGTGAAAGAAACATACACACCCACTTTTAGGTCCGGGTGACCAAGGGTCATATTTAGACGTCATCAAAGGTCACGATTTTGTGCATACTTTACATCAATCAAATGCCTATATCTTGTATGCTATCTGACTTAGCGGAATACAACTTATATCGAAGTGCTCTACAGGGTTGGACCATTCGGAAATAGGAGTAAAAATTTACGTGACCTCAATTTGACGTTTGACCTGACGAGGTCAAAATCATCAAATGTATTTTTCTATAAGTTTGCCTGCTCGTAACTAGTCCAAACTTGGCAGAATAAATGAACGTAACAACCTCTAAGAATGTGCAAAAACGAATGGCGGAGACTTTTTAACTTTTTGAGATACCGCCCTTTGAGTATGGTAAGGAAGTTAAACGGATTTGATACAATTATATGTATAATATTATGCAAAATATGGGTGCCAATTTGAAATCTAAGTCACAAAATGTCCTAGAAGCTATCAGAGTCCAAACATGTCATCTCAGGTCATCGGAGGTCAGTGACCTCGGTTGACGTGTGAATAACATGACCCCAGTGGAATATACAATTATGTAAAATGGATTCAAAATTTGAAATCAGCATTCTAAAATATCCTAGAAACCTCCAGAGGCCAAAAATATATCAGGTCATCAAAGGTCAGTGACCTTGGTTGACCTCTGAAAAGGTCATCCGGGGTCATGATTTCAATGGAAACCATAAATGTCACCTGTTAACACCTGTGCATATGTGTTATGCTCCTGAACATCTAGAAAACACCGTATTACCTATAGGTAATACGTATATATGGGCAATACACTATTCCTAGGTCATGCTAGGCCATGCGAGGTCAGGTCAAGCTGAAAACTCGGGAAGTTATTGAATTCGTCAACCGGAAGCTACCCACCAAATTGGACGTCAATCGGGCCAAAGAAACCGACATTATGGCAAGCGACATCAAAATAGCCTCGGGGCATTGCTCCGTTTCACTTTCTTACCATACTCAAAGGGCGGTATCTCAATAAGTTAAAAGTCTCCGCCATTCTTTTTGCACATTCTTAGAGAATGTTACGTTCATTTATTCTGCCAAGTTTGGTGTAGTTACGAGCAGAAAAACTTTTAGAAAAATAAACTTTATGATTTTGACCTCGTCAGGTCAAACGTCAAATTGAGGACATGTAATTTTTTACCCCTATTTCCGAATGGTCCAACCCTGTGGAGCACTTCGATATTAGCTTTATTCCGCTAAGTCCATTAACATAAAATATATAGGCGTTTGATTGATATAAAGTACGCAAAAAATCGTGACCTATGATGACCTTTAAATAAGACCCTTGAGGTCACCCGGACCTAAAAAAGAGTGTGTATGTTTCTTTCACTTGACACTACAAGTGTACCAATTTTCATTAAAATCGGAGGGGGTCGGGGAATTTCTTGTGCGATTTGACGTTGTAGTTTCCAGTTCCCACCGTTTCCTATGCTGCAGGGCGCTAGGCTGACATTTAACACGCAGTCAGTAAACAGCGGACTATATCGGCCAGTGGCCGCCCCGCTCGTTCACCTCGTCAGTGACCGGGTTAGCCGCGTCGGTCAGTCGACTCCGGGGAATCAAAACAACCCGCTCAGCCGAGGCCGTGACGTCCGACACGGGCCGTGTCAGCCGAGACCGTGCGCCCTGCGTCTGTCGTCCACACCCCGCCGGTGATTATGCTATTCTGCTGTCCGGCCGTCCTGCAACCGACCGCGTGTTCATAGCCGGCACAGCCTGTCAGAGTAGCGGCAGTAGACACACAGCCTGTCAGAGGGAAGCGGGAGTAGAGAATCGGCCTGTCACGCAGGACACAGCTGCGCTGACGCAGAATGACCGTTCTACTCTGAATGTGCCGTGGCCGTATGTAGCAGGACTGTCCGGGGCTTGAGCCGACTGGATGACTCGGTCCGCACCGCTCGGCGGACAGGGTAGACAGCGTGGGACGGCGGGAGCAGCGGTGACGGTGCCGGCATTCCCTCCCTCCCTCCCTCCAACTGATGCAACCTCTTCACGGCGACCGGCCGGCCGGCGCAGCGTCGCGCGGCGGAGGGAGGCCTTGGTCGCGGCGTTTCCTGCCGCGCTGCCGCACATTCCGAGCTGACGCAACGTGCTGCTTTGTGACTTGTGAGCGGCGGAGAGCCGTGCCGTGCCGCTCGATCCCCGGCCTCGGCCCGCCCAGATCCGCCACCCGCCACCAGATCCGATCCGATCCCACAGCTGCTTTCCAGATCAGCTTTCGCGTGAATCGCGATGGACCCACACGTGCCGGTCTGCCGGGCGGCTGTTCTGACTTGCATCGGCAGCGATTGGCTGTCAACTGCATACCGGGCCGTGTGGCATATACGGCGCAGCGAGGCCGGGATCGATCAGATTCGACTGCAGCCACTTCAGTCCTTCGTGTATCACCCTGCTGCCCGGCCAGACCCCGTTTCATCAATCATCCCTCTGTGTAATCGGGGTCGGGGTGCCAGACCAGTCCTCCGCTTCAGCTCTGGGATGTCACCCGGGCCGGCCGCCGCCGTCTGCGCCCCGTTCGCCGCCAGCTGCGGCGCCTCTGTCGAATTATACGATACACAGACGGACATCGCGCCCAGCGGCAGGCCGGCGATTTATTTACCATTTGGCCCTAATGAGCGGCGGCGGCGGCGGCGGAGGCGGCAGAGCTGACACGTGCCGCGAGATGGCCGCAGAGGCTACTGTGCCGTGTCTCAGTCCCCCCTGACTCCCAGCTGCAGTTTCCGCGCCGGCTGCAGTGGTGGTGATCACGTCTACACCCTGCAGCCCGAGCCGCTCCTCGAGGATGGCGAGACGTGCCACGCTATCAGCCTCTCGACATGTTCGGGTCACTTTCGGGAGCGGCACATTGGCCGTGTATTGTTTACGATAGCTGCTGGATGAGATCGGTAGCTGTGTAGCTGTGTACGGCGGAGTCACAGCGAGAACGGATCGGTCCGTATTTGGTCCTTGTATTGTTGTATTGGATCGGTCCCTGTATTGTTTACGATAGCTGATGGATGAGATCGGCAGCTGTGTAGCTGTGTACGGCGGCGTTACAGCGAGAACGGATCGGTCTGTATTTGGTCCTTGTATTGTTGTATTGGATCGTTCCTTGTATTGTTTACGATGGCTGATGGATGAGATCGGTCCGTATTGGCAATCATACCGTGTTCAGAGTTCTGACCACAACACCGTCACTCTGAGTCGGTCGCGCCGAAAACGGGACGACTTTCAGCAGGGTCAATGATACGCTGATGACGTGTTATTCATTCAACGTGACACAACTCAAACATGCTTGAAAAAGGATGTGTAGCAATGCGAGAGTCGTAGGTCATCCGGGGGATAGCAATCATAATATGACATGTCCCATATGATAATGCTCGAAAGTCGAATACGTAGGTACCTACGCACATGAATCTAAAATAAAAAGCTGACATGAAGGAAAATAAACTCCCAATCAGACCCTTCACTATTTAGCGACAGAAAATAAATCACTTTCACAACACAACTGATCTTGATGAAACAGTCGGATACAATCTTGCAAAGTCAAGCTCTGAACACTTGCAGCGGCAAGACCAATCAATGCGATCACTCTGCATCAAATACAGAGTGAGGCAAACAACAGGATCGCCATCTCAAGCCGTCACCTCCGCACAACACTTCCATCAACTCGAGCCTAATCCAGGTGCTTACATTCATGACAGCCACTGTACATATTAGCGACAACCAGGTGCTTACATTTACGACAGCCACTGTACATATTAGCGACACGCCGACGCCTGTGGATATTTGTGGTCAGATAGTGGGCACATGCAGGTAACACAGACTGGTGGGAGTGGCACAGCTGAACCGCTCGGTACACAGTAAACACCCCTGCGTCTGACGGGCAGAGCCAGGCGGGCACATGCAGGTAACACAGACTGGTGGGAGTGGCACAGCTGAGCTACTCAGACACAGTAAACACACCTGCGTCTGACGGGCAGAGCCAGGCGGGCACATGCAGGTAACACAGACTGGTGGGAGTGGCACAGCTGAGCTACTCAGACACAGTAAACACACCTGCGTCTGACGGGCAGAGCCAGGCGGGCACATGCAGGTAACAGACTGGTGGGAGTGGCACAGCTGAGCTGTACGGTACACAGTAAACACCACTGCGTCTGACGGGCAGAGCCAGGTGATGGTTCTCAGAAACAGCCGGCTTCAGACCTTGGATACTCATCGGAGGTTCAGTGAACTGCCTGGTGGCTGGCAAAATTCCATCATGGCTGTTGTTTTTTAATTTGTTAAATGGCTTATTGCAGACGGGATCGTGAAACGTAGCGCGTTCTTTGCGGAATCGGAATCGACAGTGTTCGTTGGAATCGGAGTCGACAAATATTCCTCGACTCCGCAGCTCCAGTCTGGGGCTGCGGAGTCAGCTCCAGTCTGGGGCTGCCGAGTCAGCTCCAGTCTAGGGCTGCGGAGTCAGCCCTCTCAAGGCCGACAGGGCCTTCTAAAGGCCGGAAGGGCCCTCTATATATTGGCTGGGGCACTCTGCAGATCGATAGGGCCACTAAAGGCCGGGAGGGCCCTATAAAGGCAGGAATGGCACTCTAAAGGCCGGCAGGGCAATCTAAAGGCCGGCAGAACCCTCTATAGATTGACTAGGGCACCCTGCAGATCGACAGGGCCACTACAGGCTGGAAGAGGTCCATCTACATGCTGGCAGGGTCATCTAAAGGCCGGCAGAGGACCTCTGCAGATTGGCAGGGCGACCTACATATCGGCAAGGCTCTCTAAAGGCCGGCAGGGCCCTCTAAAGGCCGGCAGGGCCCTCTCAAGGCCGACAGGGCTCTCTAAAGGCCCTGCCCTCTACACTCCTAAGATCTAAAAAAAAATGTAGCGGCAAGCGGAAGGCGGTGCTAGCTCGAGACAATCTCTATCGAAAGTACTTAGGTCATTTTTAGGTCAAGTCAATATTGAGGTCACCAGAGGTCACATTTCGGCTATTTTGTATTATATATTATATTAAATGTCGGCTAAATTTCGGCTAACACTTTTTTCCGCGCGTCGCTAGCTCTTTATTATCGAGAAGTATATCTCGATAATAAAAGAGCTAGCGACGCGCGGGAAAAGTGTTCGAAAGATAATTGAATTTGCTGTAACTAAGGTTCATCAGAATTGACCTAAGGTCAATAGTTAGGTGATCAGAAGCCACTGAATTCGAAACATTCTAAACAAAAAATGCCGAATTGGTTTTAAGGAATAACTTTTGGCAGAAGCACGATAAGGGAAAACATATTTTACCATTGTGTTTTTCTCGTCGAGACGCATCGAATGATATATTGGGTGACCTAGTTAGGTCATATCCACAAATTTGACCTGACCTGAGGTCAGGACAAGGTCAGGTCAAGGTCAACTCTTACACCAATTGAATTGTCTCGACAAGTCGAATACAATGGTGAAAACCCCATTGCTCTTATTTCTGCATCATACTCGTACATGACCTGGGCGGTCACATGAGCTGACCTCGTAGAGGTAAAAGAAGAGAAATGTGACATGGGGCTTGGCATTTGGGACAAGAGTGTTGGATTCACTGGCAAGGGGGGGGGGGGGCAAAGCGGCCATGCCCCCTCCCCCAACCGCCTGAAATCGGCGCAAAATTGACACATTTTCTGATGTATAAGAAAATCTAAGCAACTGTTACTAAGGCAAGTTTGTTTTAAATCAGCTATCAGTACACAGCACTTGTAAGCAAGCGAAATCCGATGAGTTTTCATAATTGTGTGATAATTTTTTGGGATTTGGCCCCAAAACCACCCGTGCCCCCCCCCCCCATCCACCGTTCTGGATCCGCCAGAGGGTGGATCTGGTCAAAAATAGGTCAAATTTAGCCATTTCCTATGGATTTATACGCGTTTTTAATTTTTCCCCATTGACTTATAATGGGGAGGTCACGAAATAGACCTGACCTTAGGTCACCGCATACTGGTTATTGATTCGACTCTGATTGAATCGTTTGGAATCGTTCAATCAAAATCCCTTGAATCAAAGAAAAATCGATTCACCACCGGATTTTGTATTCATGAATCATGATTGAATCAAAACCCGCATAGGAAAAAGGCTGATTGAATCAAAAACACTGTGCAATGCTATTTCAATGGTGAGTCAAACGTGATTTGATAACAAAAATTGATTATTTGAATCTGAAAGAATCATTTCTAAAAATGTGATCCATGAATCAAACGGTGACTGAATCATTCATATTCCAAAATGAATCGTGATTGAATCCTTCCAAAAAAGGTGAATCAATAACCAGTCTGGGTCACCGATATAAAATAAAAAGCGAGATATACGAATTGTAGGTACTTATCACCTGATGATATCATGTGAGTTTCAAACCGTTTGGTCACAATCACTTTGTCTGTGGCACGACCGCAAACTTTTTGGAGGTGGCGTCACTTTACTTGACCTGGTGACCTGACCTGAGATGACCCGAGGAAAGCAAATCACACCGCTTTGGTAATTGATGCCCCAACAGCTGTGCCAAATTTTGCGGAGCTGCGCGCCGCCGTTGAAACTCCGGTGACAATGCCCTTGTTCTTATACAGAGTCGAGTGAACGTGTACAAAGTTGTGGGGCGTCGCCCCCCCCCCCCCCTAGCTCCAAAGTTGCGGGGGCGAGTTGCTCCCATTGCCCCCACGGTTCCCACGTCCCTGTTAACAGATGTCAAAATCAAACTCTAATATCTTTTGATTATATAATTGTGGTTGTTTTAACTGCTACCATACTTAATTTGAATGCCAAGCCATCAAAATGGCTATCTCAACTCAAATATAATGTTAAGGTGGGATAGTCCCTTTAACAGACAAGCAAGTGTTGTTGTTTATCAGTTACGATTTTTTTCGGTTCGTGAGTGTTCCTTTATGCGACGTAAGGCGTTTTGCGGGCGCCTGACACCATCCAAAACACTGGGGCCTTCGGCCCCAGGGGGCCCTCGCTCGGTCGTCGGAGGGGCCCGTCTGGCCTCCAGGGAGGGGGGGGGGGGGGGGGCATGGCCCCTTGCCCCCCCCTCCTTGCCTACGCCCTTGATGTCAACTGTCCTGAGTGTCCTTTGACTTCTGAGTCAAATTAAAATGTGAAAAGATGGCAATTGACAAATAGAATCATCCAAATGAAGAAAAGTCTGTGAATTTCACAATATTATGGGGTTGTGCTTTTTGGCCACTTCTAGTTTTCAATTATTTAAGGTACCTTTCTGGTTATCACTTCTACTTGACTAGCTTGTTAACCAAAAATCGCTATTTTTGTAGCACCAGTAGATAAACAGTAGAAACAGGTAGATCCACCCATGCTATTCATTGGATACACTTTTAACAGCTTATTTTCTACACCATTTTAATTGAAAATTAGCACAATGTTTTGTTTTAATTGCTCGGCCAGCTGGTGGCCGGCTGCTCACATTTGGCCACGGCTGTGGGCGGCTGTGGTGCCACGGCTGTGGGGCGGGTAGGCAAAGGAAAAGTACAGCCGTGTAGAACTCTAATCGTAGGCGTAAAGTTCGCAGCGGTAGTAGAAATGTTTGGTTGAGATATGGCAGTTTCCACCACGGCCATGGGGTATTTTGCAGGGCTAAATATCCCACTAAATACCCTACGGCGTAAATCAGTTGTCCGATGTATATACCTCTCCTTCCGCGGGTGCCGGACGAAAAGTCGAATGGCAAGAAGTAAACGGATGTTAAGTAAAGGGACATTTAGTCGATAGTAAAAAGTCAAAAGTCCTAAAAGTCGGCGGACAAAAAGTCGACGTGGAAAAAGTCAACGGTGAAAAAGTCAAACGGATAAAAAGTCAATTGACGAAAACTGAAAAGTGAATAGGGTAAAAAGTCAAACTGTCAAAAAGTCGACATGGAAAAAAGTCGGACCAAAAGTCAAACGGATAAAAAGTCAAATGACAAAAGTGAACAGGGCAAAAAGTCGACAGTCAAAAAGTCGACATGGAAAAAGTCGACGGACCAAAAGTCAAACGGATAAAAAGTCAAGTGTCAAAAAGTCAACAGGGTAAAAAGTCAACAGACGAAAAGGCAAAAGGGTAAAAAGTCAAAAGATAAGTAAACGGACGGAAAGTCAAGGGGTAAAAAGTCGACGTCCCTAAAAGTCAAAAGACGAAAAGTCGAAATGGCAAAAAGTCAACGTCGCCAAAAGTCGAAAGATGAAAAGAAAAAAACGTAAAAAGTCGAGATGGAAAAAAACAACGTAAAAAGTCAAATAGCAAAAAGTCGACGTCGATAAAAGTCGAAAGATGAAGAGTAAAAAGGTAAAAAGTCGAAATGGCAAAAAGTCAATGACGATAATCAGTTCATTTGGCCCATTCAATTTTCGTCTCTTGACTTCCCGTTCATTCCATTCTTTTCTTTGGACTATCCGACTATTAACCCGCCATTGACTGGGGGGGGGGGCGTTTAACCCCCCTGATGAATTTTCGTAATAACTCAGAAACCAATAGGGCTATCAACGTGAAACTTTGGGTACCTTCTTCGAAATCACGTTTACGTCTTCTGTGAAAAAAGAAAGAAATTTCGTCGATTTTTGTTCTCGGTTATAGCGAATTTAGTTTAGCGAAATTTTAGTCACTACACACGAATTTTACACCAAAATCAGCTAAAATGTAACAGACCGTACAAATGCCATATTTTAAGCAAAATGCAATCAAAAAACGTCAAAAGATAGCAAATCGCAATGGCTACGAAATGGCTATCTCGGATTTTCGAACATTTTGGTTTTTGACCATTTTAAAATGCAAACAAAGTTTTTTTTGGGGGGGGGGGGGGGAAATGCCCACCAAATCAAATTTTTATAAGATATTCAAAAAGCCGGAATATATGTCAGAGAACCACATATGGGAAACTACCATATCAAATTTCAGAATGATATCATCATGTTTGACTGACTTATGGCATATAAAGTATTGGTAACTCATGACGTCTCCTCACTCGCAGCTGGTCGCTGCCGAACTAAAGCTTGTTATTGCAATCAGCACTTCACATGACCGGACACCGTGTCGGGGACGGGTGATACCGGAGATGGCTGGAAGTTACCGGGAGCCAACTCAGCGCAGCGGAGAGAGCAATAGCGGTGATAGGTATTTACTTCCGGTGGAGTTTAAACTCCATGCACTCCACTCAAACGCCATGCAATGAAGATATCATTTTTTGTTAGAGCGGTAACAGCGTAAATAATTAAACTGATAGTTAGCACATTGTGCATATACCTGCCTCTGCCACTGTGCAGTTGAGACGCGACAACGCGCCGCAGTGGACTCGGTCGGTCACACGAACGCCGATTGGCTGAAATCTGATCTGCAGGTGCTACAATGCCCCAATGGCGAGGACTCCCATGAGGCTCTAGTAACATTTCCATGAACCGGATCGACCTGACCGTACATGGTGGCTGGGGAGGGGGTTACTATGTTAGCATTTTACTCATGCGACGTGTATGCTATGCTAGTGACTTATATATAGTGACTACTTGACTTATTTTTTTTGACTTTTGGCGTGTTGACTTTTTGCCACGTTGACTTTTTACTCATTCGACTTTTTGCGATTGACTTTTATCGATTCAACTTGTTACGATTTTACTTTTTGCGAGTTGACTTTTTGCCACGTCGACTCTTCCCATTGACTTTTAGCTATGGGACTTTTTACCTTTTCGACTTTTTACCTTTTCGACTTTTTACCTTTCGACTTTTTATCTTCCGACTTTTTATCTTCCGACTTTTATCCATACGACTGTTAACTATTCGACTTTAAGCGTGTTGACTTTTTGCCATGTTGACTTTTACCTTTTCGACTTTTTATCTTTCGACTTTTATCCATACGACTTTTTACTATTCTACTTTTAGCGTGTTGACTTTTTACCTTTTCGACTTTTAGCGACGCCGACTTTCTACCCCTTGACTTTTCGTCCCTTGACTTTCCGTCCGTTTACTTTTTATCTTTTGACTTTTTACCCTGGAATCCCTTCCGGCCTCGCTGAGCGCTGGACGTCTCTCCGCTGCTGCCGCTGAGCGCTGGACGTCTCTCCGCTGCTGCCGCTGAGCGCTGGACGTCTCTCCGCTGCTGCCGCTGAGCGCGGGACTGCGCTGTGCCGACCCAGCGCCGCTGAGCAGCTTTCTATCCCATTCACCGGGCTGCCGCGACGCCTGACGAAACCATGACCGTCACCGCGTGAGACATCGGTCAGCGCCCTGCAGCCAGGCAGCCGGCAAGCGGCACAGCACGCTCCGAGACCGGCACGCTACACTGACGGGTGACAACATCGGGACCCGTCGCGTGCCGTGCCGGGTTAGCCAAACAGTGACAACACATCGTGTCACGTCGCTGCACGGCACCACTACCTGAGCACGGCGGTACTGTTAGACAGACATCCCAAGTCAGATGGTAGCCCGTGCGTGCGTGCGTGCGTGCGTGCGTGCGTGCGTGCGTGCGTGCGTGCGTGCGTGCGTGCGTGCGTGCGTGCGTGCGTGCGTGCGTGCGTGCGTGCGTGCGTGCGTGCGTGCGTGCGTGCGTGCGTGCGTGCGTGCGTGCGTGCGTGCGTGCGTGCGTGCGTGCGTGCGTGCGTGCGTGCGTGCGTGCGTGCGTGCGTGCGTGCGTGCGTGCGTGCGTGCGTGCGTGCGTGCGTGCGTGCGTGCGTGCGTGCGTGCGTGCGTGCGTGCGTGCGTGCGTGCGTGCGTGCGTGCGTGCGTGCGTGCGTGCGTGCGTGGGCGTGCGTGTGTGTGTGTGTGTGTGTGTGTGTGTGTGTGTGTGTGTGTGTGTGTGTGTGTGTGTGTGTGTGTGTGTGTGTGTGTGTGTGTGTGTGTGTGTGTGTGTGTGTGTGTGTGTGTGTGTGTGTGTGTGTGTGTGTGTGTGTGTGTGTGTGTGTGTGTGTGTGTGTGTGTGTGTGTGTGTGTGTGTGTGTGTGTGTGTGTGTGTGTGTGTGTGTGTGTGTGTGTGTGTGTGTGTGTGTGTGTGTGTGTGTGTGTGTGTGTGTGTGTGTGTGTGTGTGTGTGTGTGTGTGTGTGTGTGTGTGTGTGTGTGTGTGTGTGTGTGTGTGTGTGTGTGTGTGTGTGTGTGTGTGTGTGTGTGTGTGTGTGTGTGTGTGTGTGTGTGTGTGTGTGTGTGTGTGTGTGTGTGTGTGTGTGTGTGTGTGTGTGTGTGTGTGTGTGTGTGTGTGTGTGTGTGTGTGTGTGTGTGTGTGTGTGTGTGTGTGTGTGTGTGTGTGTGTGTGTGTGTGTGTGTGTGTGTGTGGTGTGTGTGTGTGTGTGTGTGTGTGTGTGTGTGTGTGTGTGTGTGTGTGTGTGTGTGTGTGTGTGTGTGTGTGTGTGTGTGTGTGTGTGTGTGTGTGTGTGTGTGTGTGTGTGTGTGACGCATGAGGAAGGGAGGCGCTAGCAGAGCGGCGTAGCGGCGTACGACGCGGGCCACATCTGGCGCCCCTACACCGGCCGCCACGTGGTGAGGCCGCCGTAAGATCGATACGGCGCCTCGCCGGGTGGGGCTGCCAGCACTGACAGTACTGCCAGCTCTGTTCCGCTCTGCTGGGAGCGAGTCGGGGTCGGGTGGTGCTGCCTGCAATGCCAGCGCTGCTCCGCTCCTCTTTGCTCCTCGCTGCTCCGCACTGCTGGGAGACAGGATGACGACAGGGCGCGGCAGGACAGGGCGGGCTGCCAGCGCTGCTACACTCCGCTCTACTGGTGAGAGCGGGCGACAGGGCGCGGCAGGACAGGGCGGACTGCCAGCGCTGCTACACTCTGCTCTACTGGTGAGAGCGGGCGACAGGGCGCGGCAGGACAGGGCGGGCTGCCAGCGCTGCTACACTCCGCTCTACTGGTGAGAGCGGGCGACAGGGCGCGGCAGGACAGGGCGGACTGCCAGCGCTGCTACACTCCGCTCTACTGGTGAGAGCGGGCGACAGGGCGCGGCAGGACAGGGCGGACTGCCAGCGCTGCTACACTCCGCTCTACTGGTGAGAGCGGGCGACAGGGCGCGGCAGGACAGGGCGGACTGCCAGCGCTGCTACACTCTGCTCTACTGGTGAGAGCGGGCGACAGGGCGCGGCAGGACAGGGCGGGCTGCCAGCGCTGCTACACTCTGCTCTACTGGTGAGAGCGGGCGACAGGGCGCGGCAGGACAGGGCGGACTGCCAGCGCTGCTACACTCTGCTCTACTGGTGAGAGCGGGCGACAGGGCGCGGCAGGACAGGGCGGGCTGCCAGCGCTGCTACACTCCGCTCTACTGGTGAGAGCGGGCGACAGGGCGCGGCAGGACAGGGCGGACTGCCAGCGCTGCTACACTCTGCTCTACTGGTGAGAGCGGGCGACAGGGCGCGGCAGGACAGGGCGGACTGCCAGCGCTGCTACACTCTGCTCTACTGGTGAGAGCGGGCGACAGGGCGCGGCAGGACAGGGCGCGGCTGCCAGCGCTGCTACACTCCGCTCTACTGGTGAGAGCGGGCGACAGGGCGCGGCAGGGCCGGATGACGCCGAGACCGGTCGTACCCACGCCGCACGCCACTGCCACAGTACCCGCAACAAACAGCCACTGAGAGAGTAGTTGCATCAGTGAGGTCCCGAGCTCTCATGAAGATTGAGTGGGTTCATGTCACGCTATTGTTGTTCATAAACGAATTGTAACTGTGGGCTAGTGGGAGCATTTCGGCCATAAATTCTTGTTACATGTTTAATGGGTTAGAATTCGCCAGACTTGACCTACAGACGAACAGGACGCCATGTCCTCTGCGGACCGTGATGCATGCCAAACTGCTGTAATATTTTGCGTTTGAAGATACGGACGGGGTGATAATGGACGTGTATGACGTGTCACGGGCCACGGCAAGGATTACACAAAAATTCACCCACCTATACATATTGCCAACATTTCCTAATTTATAGAAGCTTGCAAGCTGCAGCAAATTAATGCACCGCTGCAAAAACTGACGTCAATCGCATGTATTTATCCAAATAAATGGCACAGGCGAGAAACATTCCATGTGTGATAATTTACCCCGTTGCCAACCAAGCGTCTGGCTAAAAAGGAGCCCCAAAGCAAACCTAGCAGCACAACACCACTTCAGGAACAAACAGAAAATGAGGCCATTGTCATCTGCCCACCTCTCTCTCCGTCCGTCTCTGTCGCGCCACCTGCCGCCGGCGGTGGACGTCTTGTGTCGCGTCCCCCTGCCGCCGGCGGCGCCGCGGTGTCGGCTGAAGGACAGACGGCTGGACAGATGTGTACCAGTTACCCCGACCAGTCACGGCGTCGCGGCCGTCAGAGGGCGGCACAGTTCAACCCGTCCGCCGAGGTGAGGGTTGTGTTCCTGTTCCCAGTCACACGCCGGCGGTACTACAAACAATCCGTAGCCTGCGCTGGTACTCTGTCACCCACCGTCCGCCGTCCAGCCGCCCCGCCCGCCGGCCTGTCCGCAAACGCCCACCCGCCGCCACAAACACTGCACCCCTGCCGTCCAGCCTCCCCCGCCCGCCGGCCTGTCCGCAAACGCCCACCCGCCGCCACAAACACTGCACCCCTGCCGTCCAGCCTCCCCCGTCCGCCGGCCTGTCCGCAAACGCCCACCCGCCGCCACAAACACTGCACCCCTGCCGTCCAGCCGCCCCCGCCCGCCGGCCTGTCCGCAAACGCCCACACGCCGCCACAAACACTGCACCCCTGCCGTCCAGCCTCCCCCGCCCGCCGGCCTGTCCGCAAACGCCCACCCGCCGCCACAAACACTGCACCCCTGCCGTCCAGCCTCCCCCGCCCGCCGGCCTGTCCGCAAACGCCCACCCGCCGCCACAAACACTGCACCCCTGCCGTCCAGCCTCCCCCGCCCGCCGGCCTGTCCGCAAACGCCCACCCGCCGCCACAAACACTGCACCCCTGCCGTCCAGCCGCCCCCGCCCGCCGGCCTGTCCGCAAACGCCCACCCGCCGCCACAAACACTGCACCCCTGCCGTCCAGCCTCCCCCGCCCGCCGGCCTGTCCGCAAACGCCCACCCGCCGCCACAAACACTGCACCCCTGCCGTCCAGCCGCCCCCGCCCGCCGGCCTGTCCGCAAACGCCCACCCGCCGCCACAAACACTGCACCCCTGCCGTCCAGCCTCCCCCGCCCGCCGGCCTGTCCGCAAACGCCCACCCGCCGCCACAAACACTGCACCCCTGCCGTCCAGCCTCCCCCGCCCGCCGGCCTGTCCGCAAACGCCCACCCGCCGCCCCAAACACTGCACCCCTGCCGTCCAGCCGCCCCCGCCCGCCGGCCTGTCCGCAAACGCCCACCCGCCGCCCCAAACACTGCACCCCTGCCGTCCAGCCGCCCCCGCCCGCCGGCCTGTCCGCAAACGCCCACCCGCCGCCACAAACACTGCACCCCTGCCGTCCAGCCGCCCCCGCCTGCCGGCCTGTCCGCAAACGCCCACCCGCCGCCACAAACACTGCACCCCTGCCGTCCAGCCGCCCCCGCCCGCCGGCCTGTCCGCAAACGCCCACCCGCCGCCACAAACACTGCACCCCTGCCGTCCAGCCGCCCCCGCCCGCCGGCCTGTCCGCAAACGCCCACCCGCCGCCACAAACACTGCACCCCTGCCGTCCAGCCGCCCCCGCCCGCCGGCCTGTCCGCAAACGCCCACCCGCCGCCACAAAACACTGAACCCTGCCGTCCAGCCGGGGCGGCTGGACGGCAGGGTTCCGCCGTCCCCGCCCACCCGCCGCCACAAACACTGAACCACTGCCGCGTCCCCGGTAACCCGCCCTACTTCCCGAGAGCCAGATATGCACATGGCGGCGTGTGTTGCTGGCGTCAGTGCATGCCTCATAAACAGGCCGGACAGCCGCGGTACGTGTCTGTCTGTATAAGTATATCCGGGCTGCTGTGGGCCGATACTGACGATGGTGACCCTGGCCGCCGCCGCCGGTGATCGAACGGTCTCAGACGTTTGACAGCGTTTAGCGTTACGATAAGGCGATGGTATCTGCGGGTAACCGCCGCTGCCGGCAGCTCTGACGGCTGGCACACTGGCACAGTACAGCCCGCACCAGGAAATCAGCGGAATAAATACGCCCAGTTTCCCTGGTACATATGCAAAATTGGGGACGCCAGGAGCCTCAGCACCGGCAGACCGGGTTCAGCGTGCACCAGGAAGACTGGGCAATACATGTCAGTTCAGCCGATACATAGGGCAGATCGGGTGCCAGTCGGCTCGTGGCCGGGCGGCGGTGTGTGTCAGCGCGCCGCGCCAACCGGTAGCTCCGCCCAGCATGCCGCGTGCGTACGGCCTCTGGCGGCGCACCCCGAACGGGAGCGTTACACCACGCTGGTTAGAGGCTAAATAATGCAAAATACCCGGACACTCATGAGAATGTATACCCTTTCTTGGGCTTGGTCTCTACTGGGCCTCGCTCCATGTCTTTGTGAAGACCATCCATCCGTGAAGTGTGCCGACCATCTGAACTCGAAATTTCACAATCCAACGCAAGGTTCGCCCACATTTTGCCAAAACACAGTTCTGTAGAGGGGGTCGGCGGCGGCCGGCGCTGCGCGGGCGGGTCGCGATGGTCGATCAGGCGTTCACGGGAGCGGGGGAGGTGAGCCGTACGGCAGCTATTGGGGCGATTCACTATCGCTGGTGATTGTTGCTTATATCAACAGCATGAGGTTCAGCTATCGGTTGGAGGTTGTTCTACAGGCTGTCAAGAGTTTGCACATATGCCACTTGCCAACCTCTTTGCCCTAACGTAAGCGGTCATCCGAAAAGTATCGACATTTTGACAAAGATGGCATTTGCAAAAAAAAAATACAGATTTAAAAAAAAATATAGCTGATATCCTCATGAGGTAAGCTTTCGAATGGCATGCCTCACCTTTTGAGCCCTCCGACACCTTCCAACGAACCGTGCCCAGCGACCGGTGCCGGACCTGAAGGTCATGAATCACCAACAATGCAGCGCCGTGACTGCTGGGCGCACGTCGGATACGTTCAGTCGGTCAGGTGCCAGGCAACGTCCATCTAATTCAGGCTATGCTCGCACCTGCATATGTATTCGCCTCACAGTCCTAGGATTGCTTTGGGGCTGGGTGCGGAGTGGAAAATTGGGGCTAAAAATAAACGTAAAGAGTGGAAAATTCAACCAAAAAACATATGTACTCGGCTTTATCAATATCCAATTATCCGCTCACCAGAATTAGTTATTAAATACCTTGCCAGTTCTTACCTGTCTTTCCCTACACAGGCTGTCCTCATCATTACATCCATAAATAAGTATCAGGGTTCTAATATCCAATACATTTTAAAATAAGGAGTGGAAAATTCACAGTAAAACTTGGGAAAAACGTGAAAAAATAGTATCCATGGGGTGTCGTTTTCCACCCAAATTTCCCAATGCTAGGACACTGATTCGCCTTGAGCGATTTGACATCCCGACTCCTCTCAGTGTTCAAAGTCGAACAGTATGAAGACACGGGTGAACTCTGGCGTCAATGGCCCGCGTTAAGTCTCAGAAAGCCTAATTCTATAACAGGAAATAAGTGGAGGGCTAGGACAATTTTGGAAGGAAAGAATGATAGAATGTCAATGTTGTGGCAAAAACATATGCATAACGCTAAGTGCCTCCCCGACTACAGCCCCCAGCGGGACCGGTGACCTACCTTGTAGAAGAACGCCCAGACAGGCATCTGCTTCTTCTCGGTGGTCTTGTAGGCGGGCTGGTTGATGGCGTGCTGCAGCGCCTTGATGAAGTCCTCCTGCGAGATGCTGGCGTGTGGGTCGCTCACCTCGCCTAGCCAGTACTCCCACAGCCGCTGTGGACGGACAGGACGGGTCAGGACACAGCGACGGACCGGGGTCAGAGGGGGCTAACGAGCCAGTACTCCCACAGCCGCTGTGGACGGACAGGACGGGTCAGGACACAGCGACGGACCGGGGTCAGAGGGGGCTAACGAGCCAGTACTCCCACAGCCGCTGTGGACGGACAGGACGGGTCAGGACACAGCGACGGACCGGGGTCAGAGGGGGCTAACGAGCCAGTACTCCCACAGCCGCTGTGGACGGACAGGACGGGTCAGGACACAGCGACGGACCGGGGTCAGAGGGGGCTAACGAGCCAGTACTCCCACAGCCGCTGTGGACGGACAGGACGGGTCAGGACACAGCGACGGACCGGGGTCAGAGGGGGCTAACGAGCCAGTACTCCCACAGCCGCTGTGGACGGACAGGACGGGTCAGGACACAGCGACGGACCGGGGTCAGAGGGGGCTAACGAGCCAGTACTCCCACAGCCGCTGTGGACGGACAGGACGGGTCAAGACACAGCGACGGGCCGGGGTCAGAGGGGGCTAACGAGCCAGTACTCCCACAGCCGCTGTGGACGGACAGGACGGGTCAGGACACAGCGACGGACCGGGGTCAGAGGGGGCTAACGAGCCAGTACTCCCACAGCCGCTGTGGACGGACAGGACGGGTCAGGACACAGCGACGGACCGGGGTGGGGCAGCAGAGGGGGCTAACGCCGGGTCACAAGTCAACAGAGGATTGTTGTCGGGTTACGGGTCAATAGCCAGTACCCCCACGGCCGCTGTGGGAGGGCGAAACGGGTCAGGACACAGCGACGCGCCAGGAGGCAACGGAGGGCTGCTGTCAGGTCACGGGTTCAACAAAGAATTGGAGTCAGATCACTGCAGGCGGAGAGTCGTCAGAGTAATCCTGGCGTAGGATGAGTATCAGTCAGTGTTGAGTCACATTCGGGCAGTGTCACAAAAAATTATATTTGGGTGGGAAATGACACCCAAATGTTAATTATTTCCACTCTCACTCCCTATTTTAGGAGTGAATTTTCCACTCCCAAACTATGAATTGTGATATTGATTCTGACATAAATATTGACTAAAAGTACATGATTTCAACGAAAACTACTGCTTTTTATATTAAAAACAGAAATCAATATTGTACTATTTTCTGCATAATTTTCCACTCTCGTGGTCTTTTTTATCGAATTTTCCACTGACACCCAAGCAAATTTATATTTTGCGACACTGCATTCGGGTCATGCATGACAGTGCACGAGACCCACACAAACACGGGCACGCCTGACGTCAGAGCGGCCACGCTCCAATAAATGACACATGCCAGCGGCCCGATAAATAAAGCAGACTACTAACGGCTTGCGACCGAGGGCGCTATCGGCGCTCATCAGGGGGGCATGCTGGACGGCCGGCTGAGAAAATAAACAGCCCTCTCCGCAGTCCTCCCTCCCTGCACACCACCGGCCGTCATCCGGGTGACGGGTCCATAGTCAAGGTTAGCCGGCGGCGATGACGGCGGAGGCGGGTGACGGGTCCATAGTCAAGGTTAGCCGGCGGTGATGACGGCGGAGTCGGGTGACGGGTCCATAGTCAAGGTTAGCCGGCGGTGGTGACGGCGGAGTCGGGTGACGGGTCCATAGTCAAGGTTAGCCGGCAGTGATGACGGCGGAGGTGGTTGACGGGTCCATAGTCAAGGTTAGCCGGCGGTGATGACGGCGGGGGTGACATGTCGGTAGTCTCGTCCTACAACGCGGCTGGCGTTTATTCGTCAGGCCACCAGCAGTGTTTCCTCATTCCTGCCTCGTTTGTTTCCAACGACGTCAGTTAAAAGGAGACTTTCAACGACTTGTTTAAACTGATACTGCATCCTTCCCAACCGAAACAAGTCGTTAAAGGCGGATACAGTGGTGGGAAACAATAACTTAATTCACCAGCATATCCGTGAAACTGGAATTACATGGAACACGCAGTCAGCGGGTTGAAAGAAATCCCCCTGCATCATCTCGCAGAAGTCTCATCTCGTCTCGGTGCCCCTGAATCAAAATAGATAGCACGTTAGGGTAGCACACCACATCTTCTACGTTGGATGTTTGTGTTGGTTTCCCTGCATGACGCCTTCAGCCCGGGTAAAACAGTGCTGTGTTAAACACGATGTGGATTGGACGTATATGGACGTAACAGTGTAGACATTATTTTGTGAGTAATGCGCTCATGTCAGTTCCAAGAAACCCCGAAACACCTCCCGATCGGAAAACAATTATACTGTTCAAGCTTTGTCCTCCAAAGGTGCCGAGAACAAGCCGCCATAAAGTCTATGTATTGCAAGAAACGAACATAAACAGTACGTGTATCGATATAATGGACTTTACGAAAGCCCAGGGATTGTTTACAGGTATTGACCGATATGACGTCTGCCTATTTAGATTGCCATGGTGACCTAGCGTTCACACATCCAGCAGCATTAGAGACACGCCTGCCGGGTTCGGCCTTGGCCAGCGCATGAACCCGTGGTACCCCGCCGCGTTGTTAGTGCATGCCACGCATCCATTCCGGCCGGTCCGCTCTCAGCCGGGGGGCTAATATAATACGCCGCGCATAGGCCGGCCCTCTGCGCCAAGGTCACGCCAGCCAGAGCACAGCCGGCTCGTGAGCGCCGTCAGGGCGAGCCGTGAGTCGCCCCGTGTCGGGTGGCCAGGGAGGGAGTGAAGAGGGCAGGAACAGGAAGGCTCTCCGGATCCGATGCTTATCAGACGTGAGATGAATAGGACAGCTTTTTAACGGGCCCGACCACCGCAAATGACGCACAGGGAAATGAGATAGCGAAAGAGCGCAGCTGACGGCGGCGAGACTACAGCTCATTTGCCTCCCAACGGCCTCGAGAAGTGCGATTAAGGCGCCACTGTGCAATTACACACGCTGTGGGCAGCAACAAGCCGATTACTCCGGCTCGAGATCACTCCACTCAACACCACAACTCATCAATTACCCGACCCGCCCAGTCACCACCAAGGCAATTGAGTCCCATTTGTCTCCTTGGCCTTGCGTCGCTGCGAGGCCAGCCTCTCGAGCCCAGACATGATGCAAGCCGCCCGTCGACCTCGCCATACCAACAACAACAAGCCAATATACCCCAGTCTCCTCCCCTGCCTCTGACGCCTCCTTCCGCGCCTCCTTTGTCCCGGCCCGTCTGACCACCGAAGGTCACTCACCCGGAAGTTGAGCATCGCCTCGACCTCCTCCTTCATGCCGATGTCGGTGTTCTGGCAGAGCCGCGTCTGCACGCGCACGTAGTCGGTCCAGTCGATGCGGCCGTCTCCGTCGGTGTCGTGCAGCTGGAACAGCGTCACCATCTTCCGCTTCCAGAACTCACTGGAGCCCTATGGCCATACAGACGGAGAGGAGGGCGGGTCAGCTCGGTACCGGCCGGACGTGAAGCCCTGTGGAGGAGTGGGACGGGTCAGCACGGGACAGTGCGGGTTATACAGCCAGATGAAGCCCTGGTGCAGCTTTAGTCGTCTCGGGAAGGTTCAAAATAATCCATGTGAACGCTACATGGCAGCTTCGCTGTCATGTAGACAGTTGGTGTTATTTATCAGTTCTAAAAGCATCAGAACTTGACGCAAGTTAAGCAGGGATATAGCTAAGATAAGTATAAACATAATATGGACAAATCAGTTTGTTTCTCTTGTAAATGAAGTTGCCATTAACCCGTTAGCACAATTTAAATGTTGTAAGGCTTTATACAAATTAACGGATATCTTCTGAAGGACACGCATTACAAGTTCGATTACGCGCCTCCGCGAGACATTAGGACAAAGCGGTCCAGCGTACAGCGCACAGTCGTGCCCCTGTCGTGTGTGTGTGTGTGGGGGGGGGGGGGGGGGGGGGGGTGCTGGCGAACACTGAGCGCTGCAGTGGGGTGAGCCGGCCGGCCCTGCCAACACAGTGACGAGGCACACACTCAGTCAGCTCCGACGGCAACGCCTTCATTAGCGTTAGTCGGCAATCACTGTCACGGAGGAACTATGTTTAAACAGGGCCGGCGCACGCGCGGCACAGGACAGGATATCCAATATGGCCGGTGCGTGCAGACCTCTCAGGTGGGCGTGACAATATTGATCTCAGTTACGAGAGGGCGGTCTGACGTACGGCGCCGGTGCTGCTTCACCGTACTTGTGCGTAGTACGCCCAGCAACTATGAGTAATGACCCCTGCAATTCAGAGTGTTTAATATTTCACGCGTGCTAAGAATCGCCGCTACTACCTGGTATAACATTTGCTTCATATTCAGAAAACAGGCACTTACAAACTGTTAAACAAATTATTCAAGACGATTTCTGCAAGAAAAATGTTCGATGTAAAATCTACAAAAAGATGTTTAAAAAACTAACTGAAATTGGCAAAACTGAGGGATGGCTTTCTAATTCATAAGTCTCCCAAATCTCTTGAAGAATATAATGACACAACACATATTTTTTTGCATTGGAAAAATAGAATCTATCAACAACAAAAAATAGGGAGTTTATGGGACGTCATTATGGATTTGAAAATTTGGTTTATACATACTGCCAAATTATATACTATCATGGGTTGACGGGCTACAAACCAGAGTTCACGTACAAATGGTACTTACAACTAAGCACAACTTGCAGACACATTTCGACTGTCATCAGTGGAAAAGTAACAAAAGGTGTGCCAAGATCAAAGGAAAACAAAGCTTGATGAAAACTGATGCAATGTCGTTTATAACGACATTGCATCAGTTTCTGCGAATACAAATATGAGAATAAGCGAACAACACAAATTTGTCCCGTCCAAAATGTCTGTTTCCATGATGCAACAACGGGTCCCGGGTCGGGTGTTACGATTTTTAACGCATTATCCCCTGATATTCCTTGTTTACCTCAGCCATGGGCTTACCACCGGAGCACAATGGACCAGTGTATGCCATTGAGTCCGGTCTTGCATCACGTTATCGGCACAAAGTAACGGCATCAACACGGTTTTCCAGGCGGGCGACAAATCGCAGCTGATGAAACGGCTCTCCACCACCGACTGAGTCACGCTGGAAAGGCGCTGACGGGGTATGTACAGAACACTGCCGCCGTGGAAAGAACGGCCCGATACCCACTATGCCAACACCTGATGGCGTCCGGCCGTCTACCCAGGTCCCCCGCACTGCAAACCCGGTACACCGCGAACCCGGCCGACGGGAGGCGGGCTCTCCAGCTTACTCGGCGGCGGGCTCTCCAGCTTACTCGGAGGCGGGCTCTCCAGCTTACTCGGCGGCGGGCTCTCCAGCTTACTCGGCGGCGGGCTCTCCAGCTTACTCGGCGGCGGGCTCTCCAGCTTACTCGGCGGCGGGCTCTCCAGCTTACTCGGAGGCGGGCTCTCCAGCTTACTCGGAGGCGGGCTCTCCAGCTTACTCGGCGGCGGGCTCTCCAGCTTACTCGGCGGCGGGCTCTCCAGCTTACTCGGCGGCGGGCTCTCCAGCTTACTCGGCGGCGGGTTCTCCAGCTTACTCGGCGGCGGGCTCTCCAGCTTACTCGGCGGCGGGTTCTCCAGCTTACTCGGCGGCGGGCTCTCCAGCTTACTCGGCGGCGGGCTCTCCAGCTTACTCGGCGGCGGGCTCTCCAGCTTACTCGGCGGCGGGCTCTCCAGCTTACTCGGCGGCGGGCTCTCCAGCCTACTCGGCGGCGGGCTCTCCAGCTTACTCGGCCCGCGACCAGCTGATGCACCGCGCAGGAAACCGGCGCGATACGCGGCCGTTTCGGCCTGTCTCAGGCCGGTTTCCAGCAATTGAAGCGTAATGCCGGGCCGCACGAGAGCTGCACACATGTCAAAGCACCGCCGCAAGACACGGGCAGATAGACAGACAGGTATAATTACCGGTCCAACGCGTACCGTGTCGGCCGGCGACGGGAACGGCTGCAGACACGGGCAGATAGACAGACAGATATAATTACCGGTCCAACGCGTACCGTGTCGGCCGGCGACGGAAACGGCTGCAGACACGGGCAGATAGACAGACAGATATAATTACCGGTCCAACGCGTACCGTGTCGGCCGGCGACGGAAACGGCTGCAGACACGGGCAGATAGACAGACAGATATAATTACCGGTCCAACGCGTACCGTGTCGGCCGGCGACGGAAACGGCTGCAGAGGGTGCAAGGATTGGGACATTCGACCCAGTTCCCTTAATTGGATTCCAGCCGCGAACGGCGATGGCCCTGTCATACTTGTCATATGAATGTCCGATATGAGCAGAGTAGATTCCAGCCGCGAACGGCGATGGCCCTGTCATACCTGTCATATGAATGTCCGATATGAGCAGAGAGGTGAGAGGTGCAGCTTTCCCGCCCGGCATCGGACTTTGTCTGCATAGGATCACCTACTGGAGCGATTATCGATCGTAATTTCGACTGAATACAAGGTGGTCCAACGGCGAAATGATTGTAATGACCCCTGCTTAATGAACTCCAACAAGCATTACGCCTAATCCAATCATTCATCTGATCGCCGATGGGTCATTACACGTCAAATCGCACAAAAAAGGGAGGTTTCGCACCAGACCCTTTCAGATTTCAGATGAAAATTGGTACACCTGTAGTGTCAGGTGAAAGAAACATACACACCCACTTTTAGGTCCGGGTGACCAAGGGTCATATTTAGACGTCATCAAAGGTCACGATTTTGTGCATACTTTACATCAATCAAATGCCTATATCTTGTATGCTATCTGACTTAGCGGAATACAACTTATATCGAAGTGCTCTACAGGGTTGGACCATTCGGAAATAGGAGTAAAAATTTACGTGACCTCAATTTGACGTTTGACCTGACGAGGTCAAAATCATCAAATGTATTTTTCTATAAGTTTGCCTGCTCGTAACTAGTCCAAACTTGGCAGAATAAATGAACGTAACAACCTCTAAGAATGTGCAAAAACGAATGGCGGAGACTTTTTAACTTTTTGAGATACCGCCCTTTGAGTATGGTAAGGAAGTTAAACGGATTTGATACAATTATATGTATAATATTATGCAAAATATGGGTGCCAATTTGAAATCTAAGTCACAAAATGTCCTAGAAGCTATCAGAGTCCAAACATGTCATCTCAGGTCATCGGAGGTCAGTGACCTCGGTTGACGTGTGAATAACATGACCCCAGTGGAATATACAATTATGTAAAATGGATTCAAAATTTGAAATCAGCATTCTAAAATATCCTAGAAACCTCCAGAGGCCAAAAATATATCAGGTCATCAAAGGTCAGTGACCTTGGTTGACCTCTGAAAAGGTCATCCGGGGTCATGATTTCAATGGAAACCATAAATGTCACCTGTTAACACCTGTGCATATGTGTTATGCTCCTGAACATCTAGAAAACACCGTATTACCTATAGGTAATACGTATATATGGGCAATACACTATTCCTAGGTCATGCTAGGCCATGCGAGGTCAGGTCAAGCTGAAAACTCGGGAAGTTATTGAATTCGTCAACCGGAAGCTACCCACCAAATTGGACGTCAATCGGGCCAAAGAAACCGACATTATGGCAAGCGACATCAAAATAGCCTCGGGGCATTGCTCCGTTTCACTTTCTTACCATACTCAAAGGGCGGTATCTCAATAAGTTAAAAGTCTCCGCCATTCTTTTTGCACATTCTTAGAGAATGTTACGTTCATTTATTCTGCCAAGTTTGGTGTAGTTACGAGCAGAAAAACTTTTAGAAAAATAAACTTTATGATTTTGACCTCGTCAGGTCAAACGTCAAATTGAGGACATGTAATTTTTTACCCCTATTTCCGAATGGTCCAACCCTGTGGAGCACTTCGATATTAGCTTTATTCCGCTAAGTCCATTAACATAAAATATATAGGCGTTTGATTGATATAAAGTACGCAAAAAATCGTGACCTATGATGACCTTTAAATAAGACCCTTGAGGTCACCCGGACCTAAAAAAGAGTGTGTATGTTTCTTTCACTTGACACTACAAGTGTACCAATTTTCATTAAAATCGGAGGGGGTCGGGGAATTTCTTGTGCGATTTGACGTTGTGCGATTTGACCCCGATACAACGTACCAGTTTCCAGTTCCCACCGTTTCCTATGCTGCAGGGCGCTAGGCTGACATTTAACACGCAGTCAGTAAACAGCGGACTATATCGGCCAGTGGCCGCCCCGCTCGTTCACCTCGTCAGTGACCGGGTTAGCCGCGTCGGTCAGTCGACTCCGGGGAATCAAAACAACCCGCTCAGCCGAGGCCGTGACGTCCGACACGGGCCGTGTCAGCCGAGACCGTGCGCCCTGCGTCTGTCGTCCACACCCCGCCGGTGATTATGCTATTCTGCTGTCCGGCCGTCCTGCAACCGACCGCGTGTTCATAGCCGGCACAGCCTGTCAGAGTAGCGGCAGTAGACACACAGCCTGTCAGAGGGAAGCGGGAGTAGAGAATCGGCCTGTCACGCAGGACACAGCTGCGCTGACGCAGAATGACCGTTCTACTCTGAATGTGCCGTGGCCGTATGTAGCAGGACTGTCCGGGGCTTGAGCCGACTGGATGACTCGGTCCGCACCGCTCGGCGGACAGGGTAGACAGCGTGGGACGGCGGGAGCAGCGGTGACGGTGCCGGCATTCCCTCCCTCCCTCCCTCCAACTGATGCAACCTCTTCACGGCGACCGGCCGGCCGGCGCAGCGTCGCGCGGCGGAGGGAGGCCTTGGTCGCGGCGTTTCCTGCCGCGCTGCCGCACATTCCGAGCTGACGCAACGTGCTGCTTTGTGACTTGTGAGCGGCGGAGAGCCGTGCCGTGCCGCTCGATCCCCGGCCTCGGCCCGCCCAGATCCGCCACCCGCCACCAGATCCGATCCGATCCCACAGCTGCTTTCCAGATCAGCTTTCGCGTGAATCGCGATGGACCCACACGTGCCGGTCTGCCGGGCGGCTGTTCTGACTTGCATCGGCAGCGATTGGCTGTCAACTGCATACCGGGCCGTGTGGCATATACGGCGCAGCGAGGCCGGGATCGATCAGATTCGACTGCAGCCACTTCAGTCCTTCGTGTATCACCCTGCTGCCCGGCCAGACCCCGTTTCATCAATCATCCCTCTGTGTAATCGGGGTCGGGGTGCCAGACCAGTCCTCCGCTTCAGCTCTGGGATGTCACCCGGGCCGGCCGCCGCCGTCTGCGCCCCGTTCGCCGCCAGCTGCGGCGCCTCTGTCGAATTATACGATACACAGACGGACATCGCGCCCAGCGGCAGGCCGGCGATTTATTTACCATTTGGCCCTAATGAGCGGCGGCGGCGGCGGCGGAGGCGGCAGAGCTGACACGTGCCGCGAGATGGCCGCAGAGGCTACTGTGCCGTGTCTCAGTCCCCCCTGACTCCCAGCTGCAGTTTCCGCGCCGGCTGCAGTGGTGGTGATCACGTCTACACCCTGCAGCCCGAGCCGCTCCTCGAGGATGGCGAGACGTGCCACGCTATCAGCCTCTCGACATGTTCGGGTCACTTTCGGGAGCGGCACATTGGCCGTGTATTGTTTACGATAGCTGCTGGATGAGATCGGTAGCTGTGTAGCTGTGTACGGCGGAGTCACAGCGAGAACGGATCGGTCCGTATTTGGTCCTTGTATTGTTGTATTGGATCGGTCCCTGTATTGTTTACGATAGCTGATGGATGAGATCGGCAGCTGTGTAGCTGTGTACGGCGGCGTTACAGCGAGAACGGATCGGTCTGTATTTGGTCCTTGTATTGTTGTATTGGATCGTTCCTTGTATTGTTTACGATGGCTGATGGATGAGATCGGTCCGTATTGGCAATCATACCGTGTTCAGAGTTCTGACCACAACACCGTCACTCTGAGTCGGTCGCGCCGAAAACGGGACGACTTTCAGCAGGGTCAATGATACGCTGATGACGTGTTATTCATTCAACGTGACACAACTCAAACATGCTTGAAAAAGGATGTGTAGCAATGCGAGAGTCGTAGGTCATCCGGGGGATAGCAATCATAATATGACATGTCCCATATGATAATGCTCGAAAGTCGAATACGTAGGTACCTACGCACATGAATCTAAAATAAAAAGCTGACATGAAGGAAAATAAACTCCCAATCAGACCCTTCACTATTTAGCGACAGAAAATAAATCACTTTCACAACACAACTGATCTTGATGAAACAGTCGGATACAATCTTGCAAAGTCAAGCTCTGAACACTTGCAGCGGCAAGACCAATCAATGCGATCACTCTGCATCAAATACAGAGTGAGGCAAACAACAGGATCGCCATCTCAAGCCGTCACCTCCGCACAACACTTCCATCAACTCGAGCCTAATCCAGGTGCTTACATTCATGACAGCCACTGTACATATTAGCGACAACCAGGTGCTTACATTTACGACAGCCACTGTACATATTAGCGACACGCCGACGCCTGTGGATATTTGTGGTCAGATAGTGGGCACATGCAGGTAACACAGACTGGTGGGAGTGGCACAGCTGAACCGCTCGGTACACAGTAAACACCCCTGCGTCTGACGGGCAGAGCCAGGCGGGCACATGCAGGTAACACAGACTGGTGGGAGTGGCACAGCTGAGCTACTCAGACACAGTAAACACACCTGCGTCTGACGGGCAGAGCCAGGCGGGCACATGCAGGTAACAGACTGGTGGGAGTGGCACAGCTGAGCTGTACGGTACACAGTAAACACCACTGCGTCTGACGGGCAGAGCCAGGTGATGGTTCTCAGAAACAGCCGGCTTCAGACCTTGGATACTCATCGGAGGTTCAGTGAACTGCCTGGTGGCTGGCAAAATTCCATCATGGCTGTTGTTTTTTAATTTGTTAAATGGCTTATTGCAGACGGGATCGTGAAACGTAGCGCGTTCTTTGCGGAATCGGAATCGACAGTGTTCGTTGGAATCGGAGTCGACAAATATTCCTCGACTCCGCAGCTCCAGTCTGGGGCTGCGGAGTCAGCTCCAGTCTGGGGCTGCCGAGTCAGCTCCAGTCTAGGGCTGCGGAGTCAGCCCTCTCAAGGCCGACAGGGCCTTCTAAAGGCCGGAAGGGCCCTCTATATATTGGCTGGGGCACTCTGCAGATCGATAGGGCCACTAAAGGCCGGGAGGGCCCTATAAAGGCAGGAATGGCACTCTAAAGGCCGGCAGGGCAATCTAAAGGCCGGCAGAACCCTCTATAGATTGACTAGGGCACCCTGCAGATCGACAGGGCCACTACAGGCTGGAAGAGGTCCATCTACATGCTGGCAGGGTCATCTAAAGGCCGGCAGAGGACCTCTGCAGATTGGCAGGGCGACCTACATATCGGCAAGGCTCTCTAAAGGCCGGCAGGGCCCTCTAAAGGCCGGCAGGGCCCTCTCAAGGCCGACAGGGCTCTCTAAAGGCCCTGCCCTCTACACTCCTAAGATCTAAAAAAAAATGTAGCGGCAAGCGGAAGGCGGTGCTAGCTCGAGACAATCTCTATCGAAAGTACTTAGGTCATTTTTAGGTCAAGTCAATATTGAGGTCACCAGAGGTCACATTTCGGCTATTTTGTATTATATATTATATTAAATGTCGGCTAAATTTCGGCTAACACTTTTTTCCGCGCGTCGCTAGCTCTTTATTATCGAGAAGTATATCTCGATAATAAAAGAGCTAGCGACGCGCGGGAAAAGTGTTCGAAAGATAATTGAATTTGCTGTAACTAAGGTTCATCAGAATTGACCTAAGGTCAATAGTTAGGTGATCAGAAGCCACTGAATTCGAAACATTCTAAACAAAAAATGCCGAATTGGTTTTAAGGAATAACTTTTGGCAGAAGCACGATAAGGGAAAACATATTTTACCATTGTGTTTTTCTCGTCGAGACGCATCGAATGATATATTGGGTGACCTAGTTAGGTCATATCCACAAATTTGACCTGACCTGAGGTCAGGACAAGGTCAGGTCAAGGTCAACTCTTACACCAATTGAATTGTCTCGACAAGTCGAATACAATGGTGAAAACCCCATTGCTCTTATTTCTGCATCATACTCGTACATGACCTGGGCGGTCACATGAGCTGACCTCGTAGAGGTAAAAGAAGAGAAATGTGACATGGGGCTTGGCATTTGGGACAAGAGTGTTGGATTCACTGGCAAGGGGGGGGGGGGCAAAGCGGCCATGCCCCCTCCCCCAACCGCCTGAAATCGGCGCAAAATTGACACATTTTCTGATGTATAAGAAAATCTAAGCAACTGTTACTAAGGCAAGTTTGTTTTAAATCAGCTATCAGTACACAGCACTTGTAAGCAAGCGAAATCCGATGAGTTTTCATAATTGTGTGATAATTTTTTGGGATTTGGCCCCAAAACCACCCGTGCCCCCCCCCCATCCACCGTTCTGGATCCGCCAGAGGGTGGATCTGGTCAAAAATAGGTCAAATTTAGCCATTTCCTATGGATTTATACGCGTTTTTAATTTTTCCCCATTGACTTATAATGGGGAGGTCACGAAATAGACCTGACCTTAGGTCACCGCATACTGGTTATTGATTCGACTCTGATTGAATCGTTTGGAATCGTTCAATCAAAATCCCTTGAATCAAAGAAAAATCGATTCACCACCGGATTTTGTATTCATGAATCATGATTGAATCAAAACCCGCATAGGAAAAAGGCTGATTGAATCAAAAACACTGTGCAATGCTATTTCAATGGTGAGTCAAACGTGATTTGATAACAAAAATTGATTATTTGAATCTGAAAGAATCATTTCTAAAAATGTGATCCATGAATCAAACGGTGACTGAATCATTCATATTCCAAAATGAATCGTGATTGAATCCTTCCAAAAAAGGTGAATCAATAACCAGTCTGGGTCACCGATATAAAATAAAAAGCGAGATATACGAATTGTAGGTACTTATCACCTGATGATATCATGTGAGTTTCAAACCGTTTGGTCACAATCACTTTGTCTGTGGCACGACCGCAAACTTTTTGGAGGTGGCGTCACTTTACTTGACCTGGTGACCTGACCTGAGATGACCCGAGGAAAGCAAATCACACCGCTTTGGTAATTGATGCCCCAACAGCTGTGCCAAATTTTGCGGAGCTGCGCGCCGCCGTTGAAACTCCGGTGACAATGCCCTTGTTCTTATACAGAGTCGAGTGAACGTGTACAAAGTTGTGGGGCGTCGCCCCCCCCCCCCCCCTAGCTCCAAAGTTGCGGGGGCGAGTTGCTCCCATTGCCCCCACGGTTCCCACGTCCCTGTTTACAGATGTCAAAATCAAACTCTAATATCTTTTGATTATATAATTGTGGTTGTTTTAACTGCTACCATACTTAATTTGAATGCCAAGCCATCAAAATGGCTATCTCAACTCAAATATAATGTTAAGGTGGGATAGTCCCTTTAACAGACAAGCAAGTGTTGTTGTTTATCAGTTACGATTTTTTTCGGTTCGTGAGTGTTCCTTTATGCGACGTAAGGCGTTTTGCGGGCGCCTGACACCATCCAAAACACTGGGGCCTTCGGCCCCAGGGGGCCCTCGCTCGGTCGTCGGAGGGGCCCGTCTGGCCTCCAGGGAGGGGGGGGGGGGGGCATGGCCCCTTGCCCCCCCCTCCTTGCCTACGCCCTTGATGTCAACTGTCCTGAGTGTCCTTTGACTTCTGAGTCAAATTAAAATGTGAAAAGATGGCAATTGACAAATAGAATCATCCAAATGAAGAAAAGTCTGTGAATTTCACAATATTATGGGGTTGTGCTTTTTGGCCACTTCTAGTTTTCAATTATTTAAGGTACCTTTCTGGTTATCACTTCTACTTGACTAGCTTGTTAACCAAAAATCGCTATTTTTGTAGCACCAGTAGATAAACAGTAGAAACAGGTAGATCCACCCATGCTATTCATTGGATACACTTTTAACAGCTTATTTTCTACACCATTTTAATTGAAAATTAGCACAATGTTTTG
The DNA here is from genome assembly GCA_036785665.1 of Chirona hameri. Lineage (NCBI taxonomy): Eukaryota > Metazoa > Arthropoda > Thecostraca > Balanomorpha > Balanidae > Chirona > Chirona hameri. The sequence continues at coordinate 66,310 of JAXIVJ010000966.1, read as the reverse complement.
TTTTAATTGCTCGGCCAGCTGGTGGCCGGCTGCTCACATTTGGCCACGGCTGTGGGCGGCTGTGGTGCCACGGCTGTGGGGCGGGTAGGCAAAGGAAAAGTACAGCCGTGTAGAACTCTAATCGTAGGCGTAAAGTTCGCAGCGGTAGTAGAAATGTTTGGTTGAGATATGGCAGTTTCCACCACGGCCATGGGGTATTTTGCAGGGCTAAATATCCCACTAAATACCCTACGGCGTAAATCAGTTGTCCGATGTATATACCTCTCCTTCCGCGGGTGCCGGACGAAAAGTCGAATGGCAAGAAGTAAACGGATGTTAAGTAAAGGGACATTTAGTCGATAGTAAAAAGTCAAAAGTCCTAAAAGTCGGCGGACAAAAAGTCGACGTGGAAAAAGTCAACGGTGAAAAAGTCAAACGGATAAAAAGTCAATTGACGAAAACTGAAAAGTGAATAGGGTAAAAAGTCAAACTGTCAAAAAGTCGACATGGAAAAAAGTCGGACCAAAAGTCAAACGGATAAAAAGTCAAATGACAAAAGTGAACAGGGCAAAAAGTCGACAGTCAAAAAGTCGACATGGAAAAAGTCGACGGACCAAAAGTCAAACGGATAAAAAGTCAAGTGTCAAAAAGTCAACAGGGTAAAAAGTCAACAGACGAAAAGGCAAAAGGGTAAAAAGTCAAAAGATAAGTAAACGGACGGAAAGTCAAGGGGTAAAAAGTCGACGTCCCTAAAAGTCAAAAGACGAAAAGTCGAAATGGCAAAAAGTCAACGTCGCCAAAAGTCGAAAGATGAAAAGAAAAAAACGTAAAAAGTCGAGATGGAAAAAAACAACGTAAAAAGTCAAATAGCAAAAAGTCGACGTCGATAAAAGTCGAAAGATGAAGAGTAAAAAGGTAAAAAGTCGAAATGGCAAAAAGTCAATGACGATAATCAGTTCATTTGGCCCATTCAATTTTCGTCTCTTGACTTCCCGTTCATTCCATTCTTTTCTTTGGACTATCCGACTATTAACCCGCCATTGACTGGGGGGGGGGGCGTTTAACCCCCCTGATGAATTTTCGTAATAACTCAGAAACCAATAGGGCTATCAACGTGAAACTTTGGGTACCTTCTTCGAAATCACGTTTACGTCTTCTGTGAAAAAAGAAAGAAATTTCGTCGATTTTTGTTCTCGGTTATAGCGAATTTAGTTTAGCGAAATTTTAGTCACTACACACGAATTTTACACCAAAATCAGCTAAAATGTAACAGACCGTACAAATGCCATATTTTAAGCAAAATGCAATCAAAAAACGTCAAAAGATAGCAAATCGCAATGGCTACGAAATGGCTATCTCGGATTTTCGAACATTTTGGTTTTTGACCATTTTAAAATGCAAACAAAGTTTTTTTTTGGGGGGGGGGGGGGAAATGCCCACCAAATCAAATTTTTATAAGATATTCAAAAAGCCGGAATATATGTCAGAGAACCACATATGGGAAACTACCATATCAAATTTCAGAATGATATCATCATGTTTGACTGACTTATGGCATATAAAGTATTGGTAACTCATGACGTCTCCTGATCCGGCGCTCCTCACTCGCAGCTGGTCGCTGCCGAACTAAAGCTTGTTATTGCAATCAGCACTTCACATGACCGGACACCGTGTCGGGGACGGGTGATACCGGAGATGGCTGGAAGTTACCGGGAGCCAACTCAGCGCAGCGGAGAGAGCAATAGCGGTGATAGGTATTTACTTCCGGTGGAGTTTAAACTCCATGCACTCCACTCAAACGCCATGCAATGAAGATATCATTTTTTGTTAGAGCGGTAACAGCGTAAATAATTAAACTGATAGTTAGCACATTGTGCATATACCTGCCTCTGCCACTGTGCAGTTGAGACGCGACAACGCGCCGCAGTGGACTCGGTCGGTCACACGAACGCCGATTGGCTGAAATCTGATCTGCAGGTGCTACAATGCCCCAATGGCGAGGACTCCCATGAGGCTCTAGTAACATTTCCATGAACCGGATCGACCTGACCGTACATGGTGGCTGGGGAGGGGGTTACTATGTTAGCATTTTACTCATGCGACGTGTATGCTATGCTAGTGACTTATATATAGTGACTACTTGACTTATTTTTTTTGACTTTTGGCGTGTTGACTTTTTGCCACGTTGACTTTTTACTCATTCGACTTTTTGCGATTGACTTTTATCGATTCAACTTGTTACGATTTTACTTTTTGCGAGTTGACTTTTTGCCACGTCGACTCTTCCCATTGACTTTTAGCTATGGGACTTTTTACCTTTTCGACTTTTTACCTTTTCGACTTTTTACCTTTCGACTTTTTATCTTCCGACTTTTTATCTTCCGACTTTTATCCATACGACTGTTAACTATTCGACTTTAAGCGTGTTGACTTTTTGCCATGTTGACTTTTACCTTTTCGACTTTTTATCTTTCGACTTTTATCCATACGACTTTTTACTATTCTACTTTTAGCGTGTTGACTTTTTACCTTTTCGACTTTTAGCGACGCCGACTTTCTACCCCTTGACTTTTCGTCCCTTGACTTTCCGTCCGTTTACTTTTTATCTTTTGACTTTTTACCCTGGAATCCCTTCCGCACCGTGCGGAAGGAGAGCCCGCCCCCCCCCCCCCCCCCCCCCCCCCCCCCCGTCACTAGTCGGAGGGGCGCCGTCACTGGCCAGGGGCGCCGTCACGGGCCGGAGAGGGGCAGTCACTTTATGACATTGTGCGGTCGCATACGATGCACATACAGTTTATCGATGCTTACCGCTCTCTGAATTGTGCAGTAGTGTTGATAGCAGAGCATTCTCTGGCGCTGTCCGACCCCAGCGCCGTGACATGTCAGATGAGGTCTTGAAGCCGCAGCTCTCAGCGTCACTCCCAGGAGTCTTCCCAAAGTATTCATCTTGATCTTGCAATGTTCAATCAGTCCAACAGGTCACACAAGCTTCCGAGCAAAGGCCGACTCGGCACGATCCTCCCACACCGAGACCCGGTAACTCAAATGAAGCAGCACCCGGCCGGCTCCCAGACACCACCTCACCGCCCCACGACTCTGTTTACATTGCGAAGCCACTCGTGTCTCCGCGGCTCGCTCCACCGTCGGTTGCCACGACAACAGCACGCAGTCCGCCGCCTGGACCGCTCTACTGAATTCGGTAGAGCTTGAATGGCCTTGGGTGGTCGCTCTGCGATTGGTCGAGTGGCTCGTCTTGTCCCAAGGCCACGTGCTTTGCAAAAGGTGAAAATTGAGGGTGCTTTGGCTCAAGTTCCTCTTTCCTTGTTACATGAACCTTTTTTCACCTGGATAATTTCAGGCAAAACGCTCAGAATGTGAGTTTAGGGTATCGGCCAGGGTAAGTTGGTATCGGCCTCGTGGAAGCTGTCCTGCCCTGACACCTAGCGGTGAAACTTTGCACTAACCGTTGCCGGTTTGCGACCACAGCTGCGGGCGGCGCGCTGCTGATTTGGTGGGTGCAGGGGGCGGTTGTCCTGCGTTAGGTCTGTACCGACGCAAGTGCTGTGCTGCGAGTTTCATTGCCAGCTGCTGTTGAAAAAGTTTGGTGAAAGTCTTTAAACATTCACCTGACAGAAGCTGTGAAGCCTCCACAATGGCTCTCCCTCGTCTGGCCGCCAGGCTGATGTGGACGCAAACCAGGCGGCTATCAACTTTCCCGGCATCGGCGGCGCTTCGAGTTCAGCGGCCTGTGGCTCTTCCAATGGTATGTCGAATCGGATGTGCGACGTAAGGTGGTGTGTTTGTATCATGCATAACGTAGTCTTTCTCACTCAAGTTTGAATTGATCTTGCCTGTTGTGGTAGGCCCGGCAGGTTCGGGGCTGAAGTAGAAGAGTGCCGGTTTTAGGGTTGGTAAGAAAGACAACGTGCATGAAGACACGTTTGGGGGTTCTTCCGTCTATATATATATTATAAATTAAATCGTACGACAGGAATCGGAGAAGTCCGTATCTTTGGAGGGAAGTTTCCACGTTAGTTATAGTTATCTTGGTTTCCACCGTCACCGTGCACGCTTTTTCTCGTCCCTGCAGTTCTCTGCGTCAGTCAGCTGTCTGATCAAGGGCGGAGTCAGCGATTTATGGGTGATCGTTAAATAAGAGTAATGCAGACGAGATCATGTATTTGTATTCAAAACATTGAATATTGCTAAACTAAAAAAGCAAACTTTTCTTATTTTCATCACCGATTCCTGACATATTTCGCTGTGCTGGGTACGCCACTGATCGTCATTCGGTCTGCCGCCGGTCCGGTCCGGTTCAAGGTTGGCCGATCGTTGTCCTGTGAGCTCACGTGGCCCGGCGAGTATATGCGTCCTACAGTCTACACAGTGTCTACACAGTACCCCTATGCATCATTGTATGGTGTATATCTTGGGTAAATGTACACATGCTGCATGCAGGCAGCATTGTCGTCATCTGTCAATGGCTGGGTGAGCTTCTCCATAAGCTTGTCAGCGGCATCCTCCCATAGGCGGGGGGGGGGGCAGCCGCCCCCAACATTTTGGATTTTAACATTACGCCTATGGGCGTTGCATGGAAAGAATCGACTTCAGAATGCCTCCTGCCCCCCCCCCCCCCCCCCCCCCAACTTGAACACATAGTTCCTACGCCCCTGCATCCTCCCCTAAAGATGGTAAACTTTAAAAAATGGGCGGACTTTTAAAAGCTTGGATCAGTGGACTCAGATTATCCCCGTTAAAGTGACGTTAACCTACGTTAACATACCTATGTTCTGGAGTGTCCAGAGTATGCCCAGTTCGTGCGTCGACCTCGCATCTCAGCTCTGAAGTTCGGGGGACAGTGAACCCCGATGGTTATCGTGACCGGACGTGTTGACTGCATGCTAGTGTGAGTCGAATCTGCTGGGTTAACCTGTCACATATCTGGAAGTGGGGCGATTTTTGACCTTTCTAGTAATTTCACCATACAATTTCGGTGTTGCTTTTGTCCTGTTGCAACCTATGCAAGAACCATTCAGCCAGCCCGACTATGATAGCCAAGGGCAAGCTTATTTATTGCCCCATTCAGCCTTCATTGTTCGATGCTCATCACGAACTGCAATTTAAGGACTCTAACATTTTCACTCTACATTTACCTTTGCTTATTATTTGCAATCATATTTGATGTGAATGATTGTGTGATGCGTGATGCGCCGAGTTGTTCACGAACTTTTAGTCTCGACTCTCGAGCTGAACGGTTTTGACCAGGTTCCGATCTATTCCGACCAGTTTCAATCTCACGAAAGCAAATTTGCCATGCACCCATTGAATCAAAAGGAAATGAATGTTCCTTCTTGTGAAGCTCATTACTATCGTGTGCCGTCCACCGCTTCTTTGTGTCGCCGACTCACACAGCCCGCGTCCTTCACGTGCCCCGCAGCACAGGGAAGGGACAGGGGACAAAGAGCAGTGCATCGATCGCTGCTCCACGCACGTGACGCCCGTTTGAACTTGGCGGCTCCCGGGACCCGGCTTCGTCGGTTGCGACGAGCCGTCGGTTTCGGCCGACTCTCGCCCCTGGGCGACTGCTACGCGGTCCGGCGAGCCACGACGCGACCACGCGTGGTCCCCGGCAGACAGGGGCGAAGCTGACTCCGGACTCAACTTGGGATTCACGCGGCGAAGATTGCCCACGTTGACTTCGCCTTAAAGGAAATAGTTCACCTTCAACATTAGTTTTAAACTGAGATAGCTGTTTTGTAGCCCATGTTGGGAAACCCCTATCTGCAAGTTTCCTTGACTGAAAAAGACTCTCCAGCCGAAGATATTTGACTTTTTGGCGAAGGAATTCGGCGCATATATGATATACCGTACCGTCTGAAAGTGCCAGCACTGCCATGGAGCATGCGCAGACCAATAACGCACATCATAACATTAATGATTTACGACCTTCTGTCCTGAATTGGCGCGATGTAGGACCATTTTTGAAAATAAAAAAAGAAACTATTCAAAAATATAATAAAATCGTGTTCTGAAAAAAATTCTGAAGGTGAACTATTTCCTTTAAAGAGACACTCCCACAGGGTCCTAGGATTGTTTTGAAGCCAGGGTGGGGAGTGGAAAATTCAGCCTAAAAATAAACTTTAAGAGTGAAAAATTCAGCCTAAAGAAGACCGTATGATGTGCTCGGCTTTGACAAAACTCACCCATCATAATTGGCTGTAACAAATGACCATACTTTGCTAACCTGTTACTTTCTACAATACTTTCTAACCTGCTAATACTAACAGGTTAGTATTAACATTAGTAACATCAGCGTTAGGTTTGTAGTTATCAAATACATCTTACTTTAGGGAGTGGAAATTTCACAGTAAAACTGGGGAAAAAGAGTGCACAAATATTATCCATACGGTGTTGTTTTCCACCCAAACTGTGCAATCCTAGGACACTTTACTCCCACCTTCCCAAAAGTTGTCAAATGTACGCGCTTGTGGTGCAAAATATGAAGTCATTGCTTCCGAACACGATTATGACATTTGTTTCTCGCAAGCAGTGCTCAATTTTATAAAAAGTTAAGTTTTAATATTTGGGTTGATGACGTCATATTGAGTTATAGAGGAGCTATACAGAAATCCTTTACGCTGTCAAAATATGGCACAATTATTTCGAGACAATTCTGGCGCTTTGAATACAAAACAAACCAAACCATTTGAAACACGCAAATATCTCCAAGTCTAACCTTAAAACAATTCGACTACCATCACCATTTGGTAAAGAGATGACGTCATCGGCTTTAGACCCCTATTCAAATACACGTGGGGTTTATTCGTTACAATTGTCGAGACCAAGCTCGAATTTCTTTTTTATTAGACCGATGTGGTTGTTTTCACTGCTACCCTGCTTAATTTCAATGCAAATCCAACATGGCTATATCAACCCAAAACTAATGTTAAGGTGGGAGTGTCCCTTTACCCCTATTTGTAACGGGGGGGGGGGGGCGGGCGGACCCCCCCCCCCCCCCCCCCATGTTTTTTTGAAGATATCTCCAGAACGGCTGGGAGCAGGCCCATGCAATTTTGGGACTTTCCTATAATTGAACTCCGTATTTGGAGTCAAAATTTTGAGTTCTTAACCTGAACAGAGGCGGTTCCAGGGCACGGTTTTGGGAGGGTTCGGCGGCGACATTTGGCGATAATACGGAAATGCGATCTTCACGGTTTCTTCCTAACTGCCTCAAGTATGAAGGAATTACATCGGTTTACGGTGATTGCAACAAGTGCAAATTAGTTGATGTTAAGGAAATATCATAAAAAAGCCATGGCAGAGGCGGTTTCAGGGGCTTGAAAAGGGGGGGGGGTTCCAGGAAGTATTCAATGCTTGGCAGGAAGCCAATAGAGCAATGTAAGGAGCATTTATAGCTATCAAGATGTAAAAGATAGCTTCTACTTCCATTATTTTCATAATGTATTACATATAGAGTTGCAGGGGCGTGTTCAGGCACATGAAAAGGGGGTGACTGGCATGGTGATGACGATATGCCAGCGATTACGGCGCAATAGACGGTTAACTTATAATGATATATGCACATATGAGGCCAGGAGGATGCACGGGCCTACAATGACATAACATACTGCAGTTTTTGGATGAAACACGCACCACAGGGTACTCTACGAACGATTATGAGATAATAGGCGAGTTCAGGTAGGGTTAAAAGGGGGGTAAGAAATGTGAATTGAAGTTGTAAGTGAAATAGTCACTGTTGACTAGTTAGTATCATAATAGCGGATAATATACTTATCAAAAGGTCTTGCGCGTCCCCTGTTTGGATCCTGGATGCGCCTATGATGAAGTACAATATGCAAAAAGGAACTATCTACGATCAGTAACTTATTTATAGTGCTGGGTAGCAACTTGCCTGCGGTTAATATTTTTTCCTATTTGACCTTCCTTTTTCACTAACCTGGTACCGGCTATGGCAAAAAAATATGATTTATAACTGTTTTGTCTAATATCACAATGACATACCATTTCATTTATTTAATAAATAAAAAGTTTTATTCCGCATTTACTTCACCCCCATATTGAGTGACCTGCACACGCCTATGATTTTTGAATTTGAAGAAGTCATCGCTATATATCAATCTCCAATTCAATCTCTATCGATTCCCATTGGTTGTGTTCAAATCGGTTGATAAACATGACAGCTGTGTTGGATCACATATACTACTAAAATTTGTTATTTTTGCCCCACTGTTGCCCCCCTATCAAAAATTTGTATTTGTATATTTTTTTTAGAAATGTAGATCGTGTTGAGGGGAACCAAACGCCGTTTCATTTTTGAAAATCGGACTGGTAGATATCGAGATCTCCGGGGGGGGGGGCGGAATCCGCCCCCCCCCCCCCCCTGTTACAAATAGGGGTAGCCCTAGCCAGGAGCCTGTTACAAATAGTGTTAAAGGGAAATAATGACCTATTCCCACAAAAATGGAGTTAGCACTTGAAATCGCCAGACGAGACCAAAATATATTGTAAATTCATCACATTTTGCATGAAAACTCTCCTACCGAAAGATATTTCAAGTTATAGTTGATAAGCGTTCCACGCTTTTAACGACCGGTACTTGCAAGTACTTTTGGTCCTCATCAAACTGCGGGCTTTTCCCGCATTGGTTTTTTACGCAATAGAGCGGAAAATATATTGCGCGTTCTGCTTGTTGTGATTATATGCCCGGCGATCCTCTAAAACTAACAGCGATTGGAAAAGGTGGCAATAAAATCGAAAGCTCATCGATGCACATCAACGGCGGCATAGTTAGTGGTTGCGACCCTCAATTTTTGCAAATCGATTCATTTGTTTTCAACATTAGCAGTTTTGTATTATTTGTCTGTGGCTGTATAGTGTATCGCTATCTTTACTTTATGCTATCTTTACTTTATCTATTACTTTATGCTCACTATGCTTTATATTATCATGCAAAATAATAATTTTTCCCAAAAAAAATAACAAACAATAACACAAAACTGGCAATTAAATCGGAAGCTCATCGATGCGCGTCGACGGCGACCTATTTAGCGTCAGCGATTTGTTTACAAAGTCATTGTCATGCTTCTCGGCGCACTTAACCATTTGTGGCGAGTTGTTCCTGATTATATGCTGAGAAGCGGGTATCGTCAAAGGCTATCATCCCATATTCCCGTTTAGTATACCCAAGTCCCGTAGCAAGCTTCGTTAATGGCGTCACTGGTGCCATTCTTGTGTAGCATTGTAAAATATATCTGATTTTGAGTTGAAAGCTAATTAAAGACTTATTTTAAAAAAAGATTAGTTTGAATTTTCTTGTTAATAATTATTAAAGGTATTGTATCACTGTATTTCATAGTAGTTGACACTTCAGAAACTTATGACGTAATAATTTGTATCCAATATGCATTTCCCTCGCCTTTTGCTATTGTGGCGCAGTGCCGAGTGCTTTGCGAATACTTGCTTGCCTGGGGTTCAAATCATTGGCCCTTATTTCATTCCAGTTGGTATAGTTTGCATGCTGTTGTTATTAATGACTCATACTGATAGTCAGTCATGCATCACGGATGTTTCACGGATTGCTTCACGGATCAGTTTGATTGGAAACGTCACAGAGCCTCCAAAAATGCCGCACTCGATGTAAACAATGGTAGGGAAGGACGAATTTGCCAATGACCTTCATGAAGTACACAAGGTACTTTTTTGTATTTTTTTCCGAACTTACAACTTTGAATTATAAATTTAAATAAAATAATTTTAAAACCATAACGGTAGCCTAAGAAATTGTTGCGAACAAAATCAAAAGGACATTTCCCTTTAAAGGGACTATCCCACCTTAACATTATATTTGAGTTGAGATAGCCATTGTGATGGCTTGGCATTGCAATTAAGTATGGAAGCAGTTAAACAACCACAATGATCTAATCAAAAAGATATTAGAGTTTGATTTTGACATCTGTAAAAAAATAAGGCCCATGTGTATTTGAATAGGGCCTCTAAACCGACAGCGTCGTCTCTTTGCCCAACAGGTAATGATAGTCGACTTGTTTTAAGGTCAGCCTTGGAATATTTTCGTCTTTCATTTCTCGATCCCCTGGTGATTCGCAATCTAAGCCAATCTAGACACCGGGTGGTTCGCTTTTTCCGCGCAATAGATGTCGACAAAAAAAAGCCATACATTTGGCAGCACAAAGTATTTCCCTGTTATTAAAAACAAATCATATGACGTCACCAACCCAACTTTCCGCTTAAAATATAAGTTGAATATCTTCCAAGATGAGCAATTTTTTTTCGGAAAAAAGTTCACAAACATGTTCAGCTGACCTCGCCTGACATGTAGACATACAATTAAGTGTGATTTGACAACTTTCACAAAGGTGGGACAGTCCTTTTGAAGGGAGATAATCACCCTTTTCCACAAAAATGGAGTTAGCACCTGAAGTCGATAGTCGAGGCCAAAATATGGTGTAAATTCATCACATTTTGCATATAAACATTCCTACCGAAAGATATTGGCGGTTTCCTACCGATAAGCGATCCACGCTTATATCGGTCGGTACTCAGTAAGTACTCGATAACTAATTCAGTAAATTAGCATCCCTACGCATTGTTATTTATCATGAAGGTATGGAATATGTTTCCTGCACTCGATCTTTTGCGAATATGTGCCAATCTTTTATGAACAATCGACAATCATTTGAAAAAAGTGCATTGAATCGGCAGTTTAACTTGGCCTTTACGTCGACCTATTTAGTGTCGGCGATTTGTGTATAAGTGCCCAGCCCATTCAACAACGTTGAACAGATTGATGCAAAAGCGTCAGATGTTGCGCTTTCCAGTAGTGGAGGGAAAATACCGATCATTAATTTTCCCAAACTTCCAACTTTGAATTAGGGAATCATTTTATTTCATTCTTAAATTTAGATCAAATCATTTTAATACCATAACGATAGCCAAATAAATTGTTGCTACCAAAATCAAAAGGTAATTATCTCCCTTTAAAGGGATATTGCCACCTCACAGGCCAATATGAGTTTTTGGTGTGTATCGGTAGATTAAGCGTGTCCGATTTCACCTGCAAAATTTGGTTCCCGAAACTCCCCCATTAGATACAAAAATACATTTGCACCACTCATGATTGGCACACATTCGTAAAATTGGAGTCGCCTTATCACTATTTAAAATCACCTTTGTGCGGACTAGGATTTGCTTTTGAATATTGCAAATTCAACATCACCATTTCATCAGTGCACTTTAAAATTAAAATGCGTATACAGTTAATTCTATTTTCAACAACCATACCTCTTTCATAATAAAACATGAATAAAACAGCAAGAATGGCTATAGCTCGACTTTGGAGCCGTAGGAGATTTGTGACCAATACCTTATAACACAGAGACTTTTCAAGGTCAAGTCTCGGCGAATTCGGACGCTTCGGCTTTGGGCGGGCGCCAATTTCACAGCCAAACTGGATGAGAGTGGCCATCATGAATCTAGTACTGAGCACAGCTGGGACCAACGTTTTGGAGTCAGAAATAATAATACAAAAATGCCGATACCGTGCTTTAGGTGCTGCAGGAGTGAGTTTGAGCTTGATATACATGATTGTTGATCTCCACCATTCATTTAAGTTGATTTTTAGAAATCCTCCGGAGGTGGCCACCTCCGGAGGATTTCTAAAAAGCAACTTAAATGAATGGTGGAGATCAACAATCATGTATCTCAAGCTCAAACTCACTCCTGCAGCACCTAAAGCACGGTATCGGCATTTTTGTATTATTATTTCTGACTCCAAAACGTTGGTCCCAGCTGTGCTCAGTACTAGATTCATGATGGCCACTCTCGTCCAGTTTGGCTGTGAAATTGGAGCCCGCCCAAAGCCGAAGCGTCCGAATTCGCCGAGACTTGACCTTGAAAAGTCTATTTGTGTTATAAGGTCACATCTCATAATCATTAAGTCGAGCCATAGCCATTCTTGCTGCTTTATTCATGTTTTATTATGAAAGAGGCTATGGTAGTTAAAATATAATTAACTGTATACGCATTTTAATTTTAAAGTGCACTGACGGAATGGTGATTTTGAGTTTGCAATATTAAAAAGCAAATCATAGTCCGCAAAGAAGTGATTCTAAATAGTGATGAGGCGACTCCAATTTTACGAATGTGTGCCAATCATGAGTGGTGCAAATGTTAATCACCATTCCGGGAGGGGGGGGGGGGAGTTTCTGGAACCAAATTTTGCAGGTGAAATCGAACACGCTTAATCTACCGATACACACCAAAAACTCCATATTGGCCTGCGAGGTGGCAATATCTCTTTAAAATGTTTGCTTGTGAGGCCTAGAGCTCGTCTTCGGCCTCGGTTTCCGCGAATTTCAACTTCGAAGCTACTGGATTTATCTTTGTCTTCCGTTATGCTGGAGCAAGGTGGTATTGCTTGCTTATGTTCACATTCAAATTGAAAGCAAAACTATTGATATTAGCTGTCAATCCTCATTATTCCAGATGAAGAACGTAAATGGTAGTGTTAACCGAACTTATGTAATATAGGTAATAAACTAAGCTTATCCAAACACATTCTAAGAACACAATCACAATCTAAGTAAAAGGCTGTGTTTACTTTGTTCAGATTCGGATATCAGATATCTATTTGTTCAGATATCTCACGATTCAAAACACTTAGCGGAGCTGAACTGTTATATCATTGTAGCTTAGTGGATAATACATTGCTTAAGCACAACACCATCCTGGTGCGTTGTCTAGCGAGCGCGTGGCCTCGTGATCTAAGTTCCCAGGTTTAGGTTTAACATGGGACGGCTGACGTTTTCGAATGTTAAAAACGGGCGAAAACGGTTACAATCTCGGACGCATATCTCGCCAACTATAGGTCGGATCGGGATGAAACTGTCACACTTATGTAGAGGAAAGAACGGCGAATAGTGTCATACCATATCTCCGCGCGAGAGGGGGCACGCGCCAGTAAGCTTTGACTGTGGATCCGTCTATTTTCGAGCGTTTTTTGTTTGTTTGTAATGCACATCTCGTGAACCAAAAGAGCTAAAGGTATGAAACCAACTTCATAGCATAGATGAATGTCTCTTCTAAAAATGCTATGTAAATATGAGACTGTTCGGCTGATGGCTTTGTTAATTATCGAGTGGAAAGCATATAATTTTTCGTTTTGGATGTCCAACCTGCTTTATCACTCCCTGGACAGCAAATGGAGCGGTATTGTTCGCTGAAACATACGCCATTGAAAAGTCAGGACAATTTTATCTCGTATCCACCCAGACCCATAACACGCACACTTTTGTTCATATCTTGCTGGTAAACAGGGTTTCCGTGAACACTTGCAGGGTCCAGTTTTATCGCGTAACATGATTTTGGCAAAATTCCTGACCAAGAAGTGGGAGTCCTTATGACCTCCCCCTGTTCCGACGCCCATACAGCCGTGTGACAGGATGTCATGACCGTGGGCGGATCCAGGAGGGGGGGGGGGGGGCGGGTAATGGGGTCATGCCCCCCAACCGCCTGAAATCGGCGCAAAATTGACAGATTTCCTGATATAGAAAACAATCTAAGCAATTTTTACCAAGGACAATTTGTTTTAAATCGGCTCTCAATGCATAAGTATGCGAAATCCGATCAGTTTTCTTAATTGTGCGATACTTTTGGGGGGATTCCCCCCCCCCCCCCCCCCCAACACCCGTTCTGGATCCGCCTTTGGTCATGACTGCCAGTGCCTCTTCACACGCAATGCTCATTTCCACAGCTTCTTAATTTATTTGAATTATATTTCTAGTCGGTGCAGTTATTGACAAGCAGAATTGATACATGAGACTATGCTGTTGTAAGACCACCTTTCTCCGTTGTTTGATTCTGAAATGAATCCGAACTGTCGGTGCCCAGTGCCGGCCATCTTGTCACCACAGCTCTGTAACCTGGCAGCGCAGGCGGCACAGTCAGTCAGTGAGCATCGGATATCGACTGCAAACACTGGTTGTGTCGCACGTGCTCTTCCCAACCAAGCAGGTCGTTTTCCGTCGGTCCTCGGTGGAGACGAGCCGTCGCCGTCTGCCCACCTGCATGCAGCCCGCTCAGCCATTGATTTAGCCGACTCGGTCCTCCTCGGTGGAGACGAGCCGTCACCGTCTGCCCACCTGCAGCCCGCTCAGCCATTGATTTAGCCGACTCGGTCCTCCTCGGTGGAGACGAGCCGTCACCGTCTGCCCACCTGCAGCCCGCTCAGCCATTGATTTAGCCGACTCGGTCCTCCTCGGTGGAGACGAGCCGTCGCCGTCTGCCCACCTGCAGCCCGCTCAGCCATTGATTTAGCCGACTCGGTCCTCCTCGGTGGAGACGAGCCGTCACCGTCTGTCCACCTGCAGCCCGCTCAGCCATTGATTTAGCCGACTCGGTCCTCCTCGGTGGAGACGAGCCGTCACCGTCTGTCCACCTGCAGCCCGCTCAGCCATTGATTTAGCCGACTCGGTCCTCCTCGGTGGAGACGAGCCGTCGCCGTCTGCCCACCTGCAGCCCGCTCAGCCATTGATTTAGCCGACTCGGTCCTCCTCGGTGGAGACGAGCCGTCGCCGTCTGCCCACCTGCAGCCCGCTCAGCCATTGATTTATCCGACTCGGTCCTCCTCGGTGGAGACGAGCCGTTGCCGTCTGCCCACCTCCAGGCCGCTCAGCCATTGATTTAGCCGACTCGGTCCTTCTCGGTGGAGACGAGCCGTCGCCGTCTGCCCACCTGCAGCTCGCTCAGCCATTGATTTAGCCGACTCGGTCCTCCTCGGTGGAGACGAGCCGTCGCCGTCTGCCCACCTCCAGCCCGCTCAGCCATTGATTTAGCCGACTCGGTCCTCCTCGGTGGAGACGAGCCGTCGCCGTCTGCCCACCTGCAGCCCGCTCAGCCATTGATTTAGCCGACTCGGTCCTCCTCGGTGGAGACGAGCCGTCGCCGTCTGTCCACCTGCAGCCCGCTCAGCCATTGATTTAGCCGACTCGGTCCTCCTCGGTGGAGACGAGCCGTCACCGTCTGTCCACCTGCAGCCCGCTCAGCCATTGATTTAGCCGACTCGGTCCTCCTCGGTGGAGACGAGCCGTCGCCGTCTGTCTGCCCACCTGCAGCCCGCTCAGCCATTTATTTTGCCGACTCGGTCCTCCTCGGTGGAGACGAGCCGTCGCCGTCTGCCCACCTGCAACCCGCTCAGCCATTGATTTAGCCGACTCGGTCCTCCTCGGTGGAGACGAGCCGTCGCCGTCTGCCCACCTGCAGCCCGCTCAGCCATTGATTTAGCCGACTCGGTCCTCCTCGGTGGAGACGAGCCGTCACCGTCTGCCCACCTCCAGCCCGCTCAGCCATTGATTTAGGCGACTCGGTCCTCCTCGGTGGAGACGAGCCGTCGCCGTCTGCTCACCTGCAGCTCGCTCAGCCATTGATTTAGCCGACTCGGTCCTCCTCGGTGGAGACGAGCCGTCACCGTCTGCCCACCTCCAGCCCGCTCAGCCATTGATTTAGCCGACTCGGTCCTCCTCGGTGGAGACGAGCCGTCACCGTCTGCCCACCTCCAGCCCGCTCAGCCATTGATTTAGGCGACTCGGTCCTCCTCGGTGGAGACGAGCCGTCGCCGTCTGCTCACCTGCAGCTCGCTCAGCCATTGATTTAGCCGACTCGGTCCTCCTCGGTGGAGACGAGCCGTCGCCGTCTGCCCACCTCCAGCCCGCTCAGCCATTGATTTAGCCGACTCGGTCCTCCTCGGTGGAGACGAGCCGTCGCCGTCTGCCCACCTGCAGCCCGCTCAGCCATTGATTTAGCCGACTCGGTCCTCCTCGGTGGAGACGAGCCGTCACCGTCTGCCCACCTCCAGCCCGCTCAGCCATTGATTTAGGCGACTCGGTCCTCCTCGGTGGAGACGAGCCGTCGCCGTCTGCTCACCTGCAGCTCGCTCAGCCATTGATTTAGCCGACTCGGTCCTCCTCGGTGGAGACGAGCCGTCGCCGTCTGCCCACCTCCAGCCCGCTCAGCCATTGATTTAGCCGACTCGGTCCTCCTCGGTGGAGACGAGCCGTCACCGTCTGCCCACCTCCAGCCCGCTCAGCCATTGATTTAGCCGACTCGGTCCTCCTCGGTGGAGACGAGCCGTCACCGTCTGCCCACCTCCAGCCCGCTCAGCCATTGATTTAGCCGACTCGGTCCTCCTCGGTGGAGACGAGCCGTCACCGTCTGCCCACCTCCAGCCCGCTCAGCCATTGATTTAGGCGACTCGGTCCTCCTCGGTGGAGACGAGCCGTCGCCGTCTGCTCACCTGCAGCTCGCTCAGCCATTGATTTAGCCGACTCGGTCCTCCTCGGTGGAGACGAGCCGTCGCCGTCTGCCCACCTCCAGCCCGCTCAGCCATTGATTTAGCCGACTCGGTCCTCCTCGGTGGAGACGAGCCGTCACCGTCTGCCCACCTCCAGCCCGCTCAGCCATTGATTTAGCCGACTCGGTCCTCCTCGGTGGAGACGAGCCGTCACCGTCTGCCCACCTCCAGCCCGCTCAGCCATTGATTTAGCCGACTTCGCGGTAATGCCCACTGTGCAGTGTCGTCCCACTTTTCCGAATTCAATCCGGAGCGATTGCAAAGCCAGAGTTGGTGCCAATTTGCTGGGAAAGAATGTCTGACAGCCCTACATTTTTGCTGTAATCTGTTACCTACTCGTGAAGTTCGTAGATCTTTTCTTGGGAATAGCAATACTGTTGATTACAACGAAGTAGTATTCGACCTCATTTCGTTTATCGGAACTTTTTAATGACTGAGTGCCTGCTCTAAACAAACAGACATTGTATGTGTTTAGCTTTCGCTAAAGGAAGTGCATACGATGCTATCTTGACATCAGGGTTGCAGGCTCAAAGCAGCCAAAAAGGGCGCGCCGCTCGCGGTGTTTGTCCTCGCTGCAGGATTTGCAGCCATCGGCCGTGACAAAGCGACCAGCACAGCTGATGAAATTTGCTTCCCATCCCGCCCGGGCTGGCCAGCCGCGATTGAGTCATGCTGGAGGGCGCTTGCGTTGAGGTCCTCGGATGCAGCAAGGGAGAACTGTGGGTGTGGATCCCGGGCGCGTCAGAATGTGTCACGGACAGCGGCGTGGGCCAGCGTCTGGCGGCGAAACGTGATGCTGCGCTCTGGCCATTCAAGGAACGGACTCAAGTAATCAGCCGCTGATGCAACGCGCAAGGAGCCTTGCCGGCATCGGCATTTCCCTGCATGAGAGCGGATGATGAGACGAACAGTTGCATGGTCGCAGTGGTGTACCCAGGATTTACTCCAGGAGGGAAACATTTTTGCTCAGGGGGGCATAAAGTACCCCCACACAAAAATAAAACTCACCGGATTTGGCACACTATTTTTAAAAGGGCATATTTTCACCATTTTTCTCTTTACAAAAAAAAATCATTCATTTTTTCGACCAAAGGGGCACGCACAGACCTTCAGGGGGGGGGGGGGGCAATTGCCCCGTTTGCCCCCCCCCCCCCTTGTGTACGCCTATGCATGGTCGTTGATTAAAAAAAAAACAGTCATGTCTTCCGTAGGGGACGGTGTTATTTTCATCGTGATGCTGCTTGTCTACATCTTTGTCCTGTCCAAGGCTGGTTCCCCCTTATGTGCCGTGGCAACTGGTGACGACTATTTAAGTGCTTAGTTCGCTGTACCATTCTCTCACGTTGAGCCTTCCCTTGGGTCCCATCCTTAGCGTTGAGCAGACGTGCAGTGAAGGCCAGTTGGCTGTACTTTGCAGTCTGCATGGGCCGTCTGTCGCTGTTTTTTTTCGAGCGGTTGGCATCCCTCGCTTTCACAGTCACTGTCCTCCACTTGCCCGGAGCGGAACAGGGAAGGGGACGAAACAAAGAGCGGCGCATCGATCGCGACGCAAACGCTTCCTGCTTAAACTCAGTGGCTGTTCAGCAGTGGGGTTGGGCGCTCAATCATGGAAAACGGGAACGGGATCGTACGAAATATGTTAAAAATCACTTACGAGGAATCAAAATTTAATTGAGGTAACTGGAAATATAATCAGTGGTCGTGTCATTAATGGCCAGTGATCATAACTGGTTGATCATTGCTAGTGAAATTGCTAAGCTGAGCTGTAAAATTACAGCGAAACAGGGAAGACCAAGCATTTTCTCTTTATTTGCGTAGTGTATTGGTTATGTTTTCTGAACGAAGTAATTCCGTCGTCTCAACTCAAGGCCCAACAAATGCCAATAAATTTGTATCCAAGGTCGAAATTTGACAAAAGGAAGTTTCTGTTCTGCATTGCACATTTCGGTTGGGTGTATGTCTATACAAAGGAGGAAACTACAAAAATAGAAATCTGGAACTCTGATAGAATATTATTGCCTAAGGTGACAACAGACTGGTTATTGATTCACCTTTTTTGGAAGGATTCAATCACGATTCATTTTGGAATATGAATGATTCAGTCACAGTTTGATTCATGGATATTGGATATCCATTTTGAGAAATGATTCTTTCCGATTCAAAGAATCAAAACATGTTTTGATCAAATCACGTTTGACTCACCATTGAAATAGCGTTGCACAGTCTTTTTGATTAAATCAGCCTTGTTTCTATGCGGATTTTGATTCAATCATGATTCATGAATCACAAAATCCGGTGGTGAATCGATTCTTCTTTGATTCAATGGATTTTGATTGAACGATTCCAATCGATTCAATCAGAGTCGAATCAATAACCAGTCTGGGTGACGACCAAAAATGTGATTACATACAATGTCCTAGCATAGTGTGGGCCAGCATAGTGCGACAGGGGGAAACGCAGAAGCAATCGCCGAAATCGAGTCTCAGCCCTCTTTTATCTGGATACCCCACAGACCTGCAGGCATTTGAAATCTGGACTATTTCGCTCTGTTATCTCTCCACGTGTCGCACCCCGTTGCCGACTCCCATTGGTCAAATGAGGCGCGACGTGTGCTAATGCGCCCAGCCGGCTCAGCTCGGCTGGCAGCCTGCCAAACCGGCCGGCTGTGCGCTGGCTGCAGACGGCAGACAGACGGACGCAGAAGCGCCGCACCGCGCGCACATGAAGCCAGACAGTCACGTGACCGGCTGTGGCCGCCGCCGGCAGACAGACGGACGCAGAAGCGCCGCACCGCGCGCACATGAAGCCAGACAGTCACGTGACCGGCTGTGGCCGCCGCCGGCGGACAGACGGACGCAGAAGCGCCGCACCGCGCGCACATGAAGCCAGACAGTCACGTGACCGGCTGTGTCCGCCGCCGGCACCGGGCGGCGTCAACACGGCGCGGCTTGGTGTAGGTCGGCCGCCGGGGGAGCGTGCGTGGTGCGTGCGTTAGGGGCAGAGGACTCCTCCGAGCGAGCTGGCCTTAGGGTGTTGTGCTGCAGTCTGCATATCAGCAGTCCCCACAGCCCTTGAGGGGGCAAATGCCCGGTGCAGTGCGCGACAGGACGCCGTTGACACTAATTAAACTGTTTTCTGAAGCCATCTGCTCGTTGCACGGCTAACAAAATGCCGCCAGTGGAGCAGACAAGGAGATCATACGGACCAGTTATCGTTTGTATTCCGTGAGCACTAAGACACGCACACGCTGCGCGTCTGGGCCCGGGGTTACGTCAGGCGGCCTTGGCAGACGGCGGTTTTGTTCGTGTGAGACGGAGCAGGCGCGGACTTCATTGTTCAGCATTGTTAAAGGGAAATAATGACCTTTTGATTTTGTTAGCAACAATTTCTTAGGCTACCGTTATGTTTTTAAAGTTATTTTATTTAAATTTAAGAATTAAATAAAATTATTCCCAAATTCAAAGTTGTAAGTTTGGAAAAAATACAAAACAAGTACCTTGTGTACTTCATGAAGGTCATTGACAAATTCGTCCTTCCCTACCATTGTTAACATCGAGTGCGGCATTTGTGGAGGCTCTGTGACATTTCCGATCAAACTGAGCGCTGCTCGGACACCCGCTAGTAGCGCTTTCGTTCTCCATGGCAACCAGGCGTCAGCCAATCAAAAGCCAGAAAGGGAATACATTCTGGCTTTTCATTGGCTCACGCCTGGTTGCCATGGAGAACGAAAACGCTACTAGCGTGCGTTCGAGCAGCACTCTGATCCGTGAAGCAATCCGTGAAGCATCCGTGATGCATGACTGACTATCAGTATAAGTCATGAATAACAACAACATGCAAACTATACCAACTCGAATAAAATAAGAGCGGAATGAATTGAACCCCAGGCAAGCTAGTATTCGCAAAGCACTCGGCACTGCGCCACAATAGCAAAAGGTGAGGGAAATGCATATTGGATACAATATTATTACGTCACAAGTTTCTGAAGTGTCAACTACTATGAAATACAGTGATAAAATACCTTTAATAATGATTAACAAGAAAATTCAAACTTAAAAACAATAATTTGAATAAGTCTTTAATTAGCTTTCAACTCGAAATCAGATATATTTTGCAATGCTACACAAGAATGGCACCAGTGACGTCATTAACAAAGCCTGCTACGGGACTTGGGTATACTAATCAGGAACAACTCGCCAAGTGCGCCGAAATGGTTAAGTGCGCCGAGAAGCATGACAATGACTTTGTAAACAAATCGCCGACGCTAAATAGGTCGCCGTCGATGTGCATCGATGAGCTTCTGATTTAATTGCCAGTTTTGTGTTATTGTTCGTTAGTTTTTTTGGGGAAAATTATTATTTTTCATGATAAAATAAAGCATAGTGTTATATACAGCCACAGACAAACTATACACAACTCCTAATGTTGAAAACAAATGAATCGATTTTCAAAAATTGAGGGTCGCAACCACTAACTATGCCGCGTTGATGTGCATCGATGAGCTTCCGATTTTATTGCCACTTTTTTCAATCGCTGTTAGTTTTAGAAGATCGCCGGGCATATAATCACAACAAGCAGAACGCACAATATATGTTCCACTCCATTGCGTAAAAAAACAATACGGGAAAAGCTCGCAGTTTGATGAGGACCAAAAGTACTTGACAAAAGGTCAGAAATAGTGCAAGTACCGGTCGTTTAAAGTGTGGAACGCTTATCAACTTTAACTTGAAATATCTTTCGGTAGGGAAGTTTTCATGCAAAATGTGATGAATTTACAATATATTTTGATCTCGTCTGGCGATTTCAAGTGCTAACTCCATTTTAGTGGAAAAAGGTCATTATTTCCCTTTAATTGAACTTAGACTGGAAATTTTAATTCGCCTTAACCTCAGACTACATTTGAAAGCACCAAAATGCACACTGCAGACTCTGGTTATTGATTCGACACTGATTGAATCGATTGGAATCGTTCAATGAAAATTAATTGAATCAAAACATAATTGATTCACCACTAGATCTTTTGATTCATAAATCGTGATTGAATCAAAACTCGCATCAAATCAAGGCTGATTGAATTCAAAAATTAACGATTCAAGTACACTGGTAAATTGTGCAAATACACGCAGTTCCAGGGGCTATATTCATGTATACTGAAATACTATTGCTGTAACAATGTTTTAATTATCATATATATGCATGTTTCCATTTTTTTTTATTTGACATAAATTTACCTCATATTTAAATGTTGAATCAAACGTGAATCGATTAAAATATTTGTTTTTATTCTTTTAATTGGAAGGAATCAATTCTCAAAATTGTATCCGTGAATCGAACGGTGATTAAATCATTCAGATTCCAGAATGAATCATGATTGAATCGTTCCAAAAAAGTTTAATCAATAACCAGTCTGAATTGCACAGTAACTAATTTATATACAAACTTTCGAAACCCGGTAAGTGTGTCGTTCCAGTCTTCACGCGGTCCTTAACCGGCAACACAACCAATACCTCACATGCTTTGTTATTGGTAGCAGTCCGCTTAGCACAGGATGTTGCAACAGGTGGCCGTGGGGCAGGAGCGTGTCTGCGGCTGTGTCTGGTGCTGCCGACATCGGCACCGGACGCAGGTGGACCGTGCGACTCACACATCGACAGTCCGTGGGACGCCGGACGAGCCAGACGACCCGCCGCGTCTGGTGTCCCATCGCCGCAGGTGTAATGGTCCGTCCGTCCCTCGGTCGTCTGATGGAGGCGCTATTGTGGTCCCTGCCGCGTCTGATGGAGTTGATGTCGAGGTCACTGGTGCCGCGTGGTACGAATGCGTCGTACGCCGGTTACTATTGTGGTCCCTGCCACGTCTGATGGAGTTGATCTCGAGGTCACTGGTGCCGCGTGGTACGAATGCGTCGTACGCCGGTTACTATTGTGGTCCCTGCCGCGTCTGATGGAGTTGATCTCGAGGTCACTGGTGCCGCGTGGTACGAATGCGTCGTACGCCGGTTACTATTGTGGTCCCTGCCGCGTCTGATGGAGTTGATCTCGAGGTCACTGGTGCCGCGTGGTACGAATGCGTCGTACGCCGGTTACTATTGTGGTCCCTGCCGCGTCTGATGGAGTTGATGTCGAGGTCACTGGTGCCGCGTGGTACGAATGCGTCGTCCGCCGGTTACTATTGTGGTCCCTGCCGCGTCTGATGGAGTTGATGTCGAGGTCACTGGTGCCGCGTGGTACGAATGCGTCGTCCGCCGGTTACTATTGTGGTCCCTGCCGCGTCTGATGGAGTTGATGTCGAGGTCACTGGTGCCGCGTGGTACGAATGCGTCGTCCGCCGGTTACTATTGTGGTCCCTGCCGCGTCTGATGGAGTTGATGTCGAGGTCACTGGTGCCGCGTGGTACGAATGCGTCGTCCGCCGGTTACGGTACTCCTTCCTGCCTGAAACTCCCGCCGAGTGTGATACACTGTCTCCTGTTATCATGCTGACCTTCCGGCCCGACGCCAGTCCGGTGGCCGTCTGCAGTCTTCCGTGTTCGTCATTTTCTTACATTCTGTTCTGAAATTATACCTGGTGATGGGGACCAACCAATGGTAGAAGGTACGAAATACGAATACGCATAAATCACAAAATTGCATTTGTTAATTAAATAGCACGTTTGCGTTCGTGTTTCCTCCTCATAACAGCTCGATTCTACTTCCGATAAGAAGTTTACCGGACACATGATGGTCAATGATTTGTATACATAAACAGAGGTTTGTTTCTCTGAAAAACACCAGTTATTTGTATCCTGTCAAGTTGGAACCATCCCCCTAGGCTGAATCCAATATATATTGTAAGGTCATGCGCTGCTGTTAACGAGTAGACATAGAACATTGCGCTCAATTTCGGTATGAGTAACTATTTTGTTATTGTTTAGATTCCAGGAGCCTGTCAATACATTGCGAATGTCATGCGATTACTCTCAGTCAGCTCTGTTAGGTTGCCAAGCAAAAGCGAATAAAAACGCATGCTTAAAACTGCTATCGGACACCGGCCATGCTTATCTTGTAAGAAAATCCGGTACTGAAGTGTCAGCGACGGTTCTGGCACAAACAAGGCTCCGATTAACAAGGGTGCCAGTGCCATTGCGTGCCATTCATTTCGCTGGGTGAAAATTCGCCGCAAGGCGCCTACCCGTATTTGTTTAACGTCAGCCTCTTCTGACCGAAAGGGAAGGTTCCCGTCTCCTAAGCCTTCCCCTTGGACACGTTTCTACCGTGTCCGAGAGTCGCTGGCAAACATAGTGCGCGTGTGAGGACTAAACGTGCGTGTTCCTCTGATAATGGAGTTAACGCTCCGGAGAAGATAAAGCTCGTAAAATTCTCGTTGGCCGGCAACTTTGGTGAGATATTGGCACGGTATCAGTTATCGCGAAAGTTATCGAGGTAAACGCAGTGTTGTGTGTCCGGGCTCGACGCAGTGTTGACGTGTCCGGGTTCGACGCAGTGTTGACGTGTCCGGGTTCGACGCAGTGTTGTATGTCCGGGCTCGACGCAGTGTGGTGTGTCCGGGTTCGACGCAGTGTTGTGTGGCCGGGCTCGACGCAGTGTTGACGTGTCCGGGTTCGACGCAGTGTTGTGTGTCCGGGCTCGACGCAGTGTTGTGTGTCCGGGTTCGACGCAGTGTGGTGTGTCCGGGTTCGACGCAGTGTTGACGTGTCCGGGCTCGACGCAGTGTGGTGTGTCCGGGTTCGACGCAGTGTTGACGTGTCCGGGCTCGACGCAGTGTGGTGTGCCCGGGCTCGACGCAGTGTGGTGTGTCCGGGTTCGACGCAGTGTTGTGTGGCCGGGCTCGACGCAGTGTTGACGTGTCCGGGTTCGACGCAGTGTTGTGTGTCCGGGCTCGACGCAGTGTGGTGTGTCCGGGCTCGACGCAGTGTTGTGTGTCCGGGCTCGACGCAGTGTTGTGTGTCCGGGCTCGACGCAGTGTGGTGTGTCCGGGCTCGACGCAGTGTGGTGTGTCCGGGTTCGACGCAGTGTGGTGTGTCCGGGTTCGACGCAGTGTTGTGTGTCCGGGTTCGACGCAGTGTTGTGTGTCCGGGCTCGACGCAGTGTTGACGTGTCCGGGTTCGACGCAGTGTGGTGTGTCCGGGCTCGACGCAGTGTTGTGTGTCCGGGCTCGACGCAGTGTTGTGTGTCCGGGCTCGACGCAGTGTGGTGTGTCCGGGTTCGACGCAGTGTGGTGTGTCCGGGTTCGACGCAGTATTGACGTGTCCGGGCTCGACGCAGTGTGGTGTGTCCGGGTTCGACGCAGTGTTGTATGTCCGGGTTCGACGCAGTGTTGACGTGTCCGGGCTCGACGCAGTGTGGTGTGTCCGGGTTCGACGCAGTGTGGTGTGTCCGGGTTCGACGCAGTGTTGTATGTCCGGGTTCGACGCAGTGTTGACGTGTCCGGGCTCGACGCAGTGTGGTGTGTCCGGGTTCGACGCAGTGTTGTGTGTCCGGGTTCGACGCAGTGTTGACGTGTCCGGGTTCGACGCAGTGTGGTGTGTCCGGGTTCGACGCAGTGTTGTGTGTCCGGGTTCGACGCAGTGTGGTGTGTCCGGGCTCGACGCAGTGTGGTGTGTCCGGGCTCGACGCAGTGTTGTATGTCCGGGTTCGACGCAGTGTTGACGTGTCCGGGCTCGACGCAGTGTTGACGTGTCCGGGTTCGACGCAGTGTGGTGTGTCCGGGTTCGACGCAGTGTTGTATGTCCGGGTTCGACGCAGTGTTGACGTGTCCGGGCTCGACGCAGTGTGGTGTGTCCGGGTTCGACGCAGTGTTGTGTGTCCGGGTTCGACGCAGTGTTGACGTGTCCGGGTTCGACGCAGTGTGGTGTGTCCGGGTTCGACGCAGTGTTGACGTGTCCGGGTTCGACGCAGTGTTGTGTGGCCGGGCTCGACGCAGTGTTGACGTGTCCGGGTTCGACGCAGTGTTGACGTGTCCGGGTTCGACGCAGTGTTGACGTGTCCGGGTTCGACGCAGTGTTGACGTGTCCGGGTTCGACGCAGTGTTGTGTGTCCGGGTTCGACGCAGTGTTGACGTGTCCGGGTTCGACGCAGTGTTGACGTGTCCGGGTTCGACGCAGTGTGGTGTGTCCGGGTTCGACGCAGTGTTGTGTGTCCGGGTTCGACGCAGTGTTGACGTGTCCGGGTTCGACGCAGTGTGGTGTGTCCGGGTTCGACGCAGTGTTGTGTGTCCGGGTTCGACGCAGTGTTGACGTGTCCGGGTTCGACGCAGTGTTGACGTGTCCGGGTTCGACGCAGTGTTGACGTGTCCGGGTTCGACGCAGTGTGGTGTGTCCGGGTTCGACGCAGTGTTGTGTGTCCGGGTTCGACGCAGTGTTGACGTGTCCGGGTTCGACGCAGTGTTGACGTGTCCGGGTTCGACGCAGTGTTGACGTGTCCGGGTTCGACGCAGTGTGGTGTGTCCGGGTTCGACGCAGTGTTGACGTGTCCGGGTTCGACGCAGTGTTGTGTGTCCGGGTTCGACGCAGTGTTGACGTGTCCGGGTTCGACGCAGTGTTGACGTGTCCGGGTTCGACGCAGTGTGGTGTGTCCGGGTTCGACGCAGTGTTGTGTGTCCGGGTTCGACGCAGTGTTGACGTGTCCGGGTTCGACGCAGTGTGGTGTGTCCGGGTTCGACGCAGTGTTGTGTGTCCGGGTTCGACGCAGTGTTGACGTGTCCGGGTTCGACGCAGTGTTGACGTGTCCGGGTTCGACGCAGTGTTGACGTGTCCGGGTTCGACGCAGTGTGGTGTGTCCGGGTTCGACGCAGTGTTGTGTGTCCGGGTTCGACGCAGTGTTGACGTGTCCGGGTTCGACGCAGTGTTGACGTGTCCGGGTTCGACGCAGTGTGGTGTGTCCGGGTTCGACGCAGTGTTGACGTGTCCGGGTTCGACGCAGTGTTGACGTGTCCGGGTTCGACGCAGTGTTGACGTGTCCGGGTTCGACGCAGTGTGGTGTGTCCGGGTTCGACGCAGTGTTGTGTGTCCGGGTTCGACGCAGTGTTGACGTGTCCGGGTTCGACGCAGTGTTGACGTGTCCGGGTTCGACGCAGTGTTGACGTGTCCGGGTTCGACGCAGTGTGGTGTGTCCGGGTTCGACGCAGTGTTGACGTGTCCGGGTTCGACGCAGTGTTGTGTGTCCGGGTTCGACGCAGTGTGGTGTGTCCGGGTTCGACGCAGTGTTGACGTGTCCGGGTTCGACGCAGTGTTGACGTGTCCGGGTTCGACGCAGTGTTGACGTGTCCGGGTTCGACGCAGTGTTGTGTGTCCGGGTTCGACGCAGTGTTGACGTGTCCGGGTTCGACGCAGTGTTGACGTGTCCGGGTTCGACGCAGTGTTGTATGTCCGGGCTCGACGCAGTGTGGTGTGTCCGGGTTCGACGCAGTGTTGTGTGTCCGGGTTCGACGCAGTGTTGTGTGTCCGGGTTCGACGCAGTGTTGACGTGTCCGGGTTCGACGCAGTGTTGACGTGTCCGGGTTCGACGCAGTGTTGACGTGTCCGGGTTCGACGCAGTGTGGTGTGTCCGGGCTCGACGCAGTGTTGTGTGTCCGGGCTCGACGCAGTGTGGTGTGTCCGGGCTCGACGCAGTGTGGTGTGTCCGGGTTCGACGCAGTGTGGTGTGTCCGGGCTCGACGCAGTGTGGTGTGTCCGGGTTCGACGCAGTGTGGTGTGTCCGGGCTCGACGCAGTGTTGTGTGTCCGGGCTCGACGCAGTGTTGTGTGTCCGGGCTCGACGCAGTGTGGTGTGTCCGGGCTCGACGCAGTGTGGCGTGTCCGGGCTCGACGCAGTGTTGTGTGTCCGGGCTCGACGCAGTGTTGTGTGTCCGGGCTCGACGCAGTGTGGTGTGTCCGGGCTCGACGCAGTGTGGTGTGTCCGGGCTCGACGCAGTGTTGTGTGTCCGGGCTCGACGCAGTGTGGTGTGTCCGGGCTCGACGCAGTGTGGTGTGTCCGGGTTCGACGCAGTGTGGTGTGTCCGGGCTCGACGCAGTGTGGTGTGTCCGGGTTCGACGCAGTGTTGACGTGTCCGGGCTCGACGCAGTGTTGTGTGTCCGGGTTCGACGCAGTGTTGACGTGTCCGGGTTCGACGCAGTGTTGTGTGTCCGGGTTCGACGCAGTGTTGACGTGTCCGGGTTCGACGCAGTGTGGTGTGTCCGGGCTCGACGCAGTGTTGTGTGTCCGGGCTCGACGCAGTGTGGTGTGTCCGGGCTCGACGCAGTGTGGTGTGTCCGGGTTCGACGCAGTGTGGTGTGTCCGGGCTCGACGCAGTGTGGTGTGTCCGGGCTCGACGCAGTGTGGTGTGTCCGGGCTCGACGCAGTGTGGTGTGTCCGGGTTCGACGCAGTGTGGTGTGTCCGGGCTCGACGCAGTGTTGTGTGTCCG
Organism: Chirona hameri; assembly: GCA_036785665.1. Lineage (NCBI taxonomy): Eukaryota > Metazoa > Arthropoda > Thecostraca > Balanomorpha > Balanidae > Chirona > Chirona hameri. The sequence goes on along the minus strand of JAXIVJ010000966.1, from coordinate 38,548 downwards.
GGCTCGACGCAGTGTGGTGTGTCCGGGTTCGACGCAGTGTGGTGTGTCCGGGTTCGACGCAGTGTGGTGTGTCCGGGCTCGACGCAGTGTGGTGTGTCCGGGTTCGACGCAGTGTGGTGTGTCCGGGCTCGACGCAGTGTTGTGTGTCCGGGCTCGACGCAGTGTTGTGTGTCCGGGCTCGACGCAGTGTGGTGTGTCCGGGCTCGACGCAGTGTGGTGTGTCCGGGCTCGACGCAGTGTTGTGTGTCCGGGCTCGACGCAGTGTTGTGTGTCCGGGCTCGACGCAGTGTGGTATGTCCGGGCTCGACGCAGTGTGGTGTGTCCGGGCTCGACGCAGTGTTGTGTGTCCGGGCTCGACGCAGTGTGGTGTGTCCGGGCTCGACGCAGTGTGGTGTGTCCGGGTTCGACGCAGTGTGGTGTGTCCGGGCTCGACGCAGTGTGGTGTGTCCGGGTTCGACGCAGTGTTGACGTGTCCGGGCTCGACGCAGTGTTGTGTGTCCGGGTTCGACGCAGTGTTGACGTGTCCGGGTTCGACGCAGTGTTGTGTGTCCGGGTTCGACGCAGTGTTGACGTGTCCGGGTTCGACGCAGTGTGGTGTGTCCGGGCTCGACGCAGTGTTGTGTGTCCGGGCTCGACGCAGTGTGGTGTGTCCGGGCTCGACGCAGTGTGGTGTGTCCGGGTTCGACGCAGTGTGGTGTGTCCGGGCTCGACGCAGTGTGGTGTGTCCGGGCTCGACGCAGTGTGGTGTGTCCGGGCTCGACGCAGTGTGGTGTGTCCGGGTTCGACGCAGTGTGGTGTGTCCGGGCTCGACGCAGTGTGGTGTGTCCGGGCTCGACGCAGTGTTGACGTGTCCGGGTTCGACGCAGTGTTGTGTGTCCGGGTTCGACGCAGTGTGGTGTGTCCGGGCTCGACGCAGTGTTGTGTGTCCGGGCTCGACGCAGTGTTGACGTGTCCGGGTTCGACGCAGTGTGGTGTGTCCGGGTTCGACGCAGTGTTGTGTGTCCGGGTTCGACGCAGTGTTGACGTGTCCGGGTTCGACGCAGTGTTGACGTGTCCGGGTTCGACGCAGTGTTGTGTGTCCGGGTTCGACGCAGTGTGGTGTGTCCGGGTTCGACGCAGTGTTGACGTGTCCGGGTTCGACGCAGTGTGGTGTGTCCGGGTTCGACGCAGTGTTGACGTGTCCGGGTTCGACGCAGTGTGGTGTGTCCGGGTTCGACGCAGTGTTGTGTGTCCGGGTTCGACGCAGTGTTGTGTGTCCGGGTTCGATAGTACTTCCCGTCAGCCGCGCCGTACCTGTCCCGGACAAACAGCTCCGAGGCTCCTGTCGGCACCCAGTGGCCGCTCACGGTCCCTCCTCCGGCCCACACCCAGCGGCCGCTCACGGTCCCTCCTCCGGCCCACACCCAGCGGCCGCTCACGGTCCCTCCTCCGGCCCACACCCAGCGGCCGCTCACGGTCCCTCCTCCGGCCCACACCCAGTGGCCGCTCACGGCCCCTCCTCCGGCCCACACCCAGTGGCAGCTCACGGTCCCTCCTCCGGCCAGCACCCAGTGGCCGCTCGCGGTCCCTCCTCCGGCCCACACCCAGCGGCCGCTCGCGGTCCCTCCTCCGGCCCACACCCAGTGGCCGCTCGCGGTCCCTCCTCCGGCCCACACCCAGTGGCAGCTCACGGTCCCTCCTCCGGCCCACACCCAGTGGCAGCTCACGGTCCCTCCTCCGGCCCACACCCAGTGGCAGCTCACGGTCCCTCCTCCGGCCCACACCCAGTGGCAGCTCACGGTCCCTCCTCCGGCCCACACCCAGTGGCCGCTCGCGGTCCCTCCTCCGGCCCACACCCAGTGGCAGCTCACGGTCCCTCCTCCGGCCAGCACCCAGTGGCCGCTCGCGGTCCCTCCTCCGGCCCACACCCAGTGGCCGCTCGCGGTCCCTCCTCCGGCCCACACCCAGTGGCCGCTCGCGGTCCCTCCTCCGGCCCACACCCAGTGGCCGCTCGCGGTCCCTCCTCCGGCCCACACCCAGTGGCCGCTCGCGGTCCCTCCTCCGGCCCACACCCAGTGGCAGCTCACGGTCCCTCCTCCGGCCCACACCCAGTGGCCGCTCGCGGTCCCTCCTCCGGCCCACACCCAGTGGCAGCTCACGGTCCCTCCTCCGGCCAGCACCCAGTGGCCGCTCGCGGTCCCTCCTCCGGCCCACACCCAGCGGCCGCTCACGGTCCCTCCTCCGGCCCACACCCAGTGGCAGCTCACGGTCCCTCCTCCGGCCAGCACCCAGTGGCCGCTCGCGGTCCCTCCTCCGGCCCACACCCAGCGGCCGCTCACGGTCCCTCCTCCGGCCCACACCCAGTGGCAGCTCACGGTCCCTCCTCCGGCCAGCACCCAGTGGCCGCTCGCGGTCCCTCCTCCGGCCAGCACCCAGTGGCCGCTCGCGGTCCCTCCTCCGGCCCACACCCAGTGGCCGCTCGCGGTCCCTCCTCCGGCCCACACCCAGTGGCAGCTCACGGTCCCTCCTCCGGCCAGCACCCAGTGGCCGCTCGCGGTCCCTCCTCCGGCCCACACCCAGCGGCCGCTCACGGTCCCTCCTCCGGCCCACACCCAGTGGCAGCTCACGGTCCCTCCTCCGGCCCACACCCAGTGGCAGCTCGCGGTCCCTCCTCCGGCCCACACCCAGCGGCCGCTCACGGTCCCTCCTCCGGCCCACACCCAGTGACCGTTCACGGTCCCTCCTCCGGCCCGCAAGGTCGCCCATCCGGACCGTTCCTGGCTGGCTAAATTCGCGTAATGCATGCGAATTCTTGGCGAGCGCCGTCCGCCGGTGGCTTTGATGTGGGATGTGATGGCAACATGGTGGACGGTCGGCCGTCGGTCAGCGGGGCCGGAATCCCGCCTCTGAGAAGCCGGCGAGGTGGGCGTCACCACCGATCACAACCGGCTGAGGTTTCGGTTACCCTGGCGACTGGCACCAGTCAGTCCCCTGTGTCCCGGTTGTAGTTCTGGTGACTCCGGCACTGCCCTCCTTAGCTCAGACTCAGGCTTAGTGGCTGGGTCAGCCTTGCTCAGCCTCAGCCAGAACAGCTTATCCTCAGCCAGAACAGCTTATCCTCAGCCTGAACAGCTTATCCTCAGCCAGAACAGCTTATCCTCAGCCAGAACAGCTTATCATCAGCCTGAACAGCTTATCCGCAGCCATAACAGCTTATCCTCAGCCAGAACAGCTTATCCTCAGCCAGAACAGCTTATCATCAGCCTGAACAGCTTATCAGCCTGAACAGCTTATCCTCAGCCAGAACAGCTTATCCTCAGCCAGAACAGCTTATCCTCAGCCAGAACAGCTTATCATCAGCCTGAACAGCTTATCCTCAGCCAGAACAGCTTATCCTCAGCCATAACAGCTTATCCTCAGCCAGAACAGCTTATCCTCAGCCAGAACAGCTTATCAGCCAGAACAGCTTATCAGCCTGAACAGCTTATCCTCAGACAGAACAGCTTATCCTCAGCCAGAACAGCTTATCAGCCTGAACAGCTTATCCTCAGCCAGCGCAGCTTATCCTCAGCCAGAACAGCTTATCATCAGCCTGAACAGCTTATCCTCAGTCAGAACAGCTTATCCTCAGCCAGAACAGCTTATCCTCAGCCAGAACAGCTTATCATCAGCCAGAACAGCTTATCCTCAGCCAGAACAGCTTATCAGCCTGAACAGCTTATCCTCAGCCAGAACAACTTATCCTCAGCCAGAACAGCTTATCCTCAGCCAGAACAGCTTATCCTCAGCCAGAACAGCTTATCCTCAGCCAGAACAGCTTATCAGCCTGAACAGCTTATCCTCAGCCAGAACAGCTTATCAGCCTGAACAGCTTATCCTCAGCCAGAACAGCTTATCATCAGCCAGAACAGCTTATCAGCCTGAACAGCTTATCAGCCTGAACAGCTTATCCTCAGCCAGAACAGCTTATCAGCCTGAACAGCTTATCCTCAGCCTGAACAGCTTATCCTCAGCCAGAACAGCTTATCAGCCTGAACAGCTTATCCTCAGCCAGAACAGCTTATCAGCCTGAACAGCTTATCCTCAGCCAGAACAGCTTATCAGCCTGAACAGCTTATCCTCAGCCAGAACAGATTTGCTGCTAGATCAGCCGCCTTTGCTCAGACAGGTAGACTCTGCTGCTTGATTGCGATGCCCCTTCACCTTTACAAATAAGCACATAACCGGTCAGCCTTTTCTGTGCCCGGTAGCTGGCTTTCCGGGAGATGCCGTGCCGCCTGCCTGGATGGCCAGACAGGTCGCCGCTGTCTGAAGCATTAGCGGCCCGCGAGGTCAGACAGGTCACCGCTGTCTAAAGCATTAGCGGGCCGCGAGGTCAGACAGGTCACCGCTGTCTGAAGCATTAGCGGGCCGCGAGGTCAGACAGGTCACCGCTGTCTAAAGCATTAGCGGGCCGCGAGGTCAGACAGGTCACCACTGTCTGAAGCATTAGCGGGCCGCGAGGTCAGACAGGTCACCGCTGTCTGAAGCATTAGCGGGCCGCGAGGTCAGACAGGTCACCGCTGTCTAAAGCATTAGCGGGCCGCGATAGCCAGCTTAGCTGTGTAAACTGGGTAACACCTGCGGACTGGCCGCTCCCGCCCGCAGAAACGCTGATGACACAGTCCTTGGTGACAGCCATATACTCGAGTGTCCCAAGTTTACCAGGTCGTGACGGGATAAGCGGGAATAAGGCCAGCTAAATGTGTCATAAGCGAATCATTATGTATTTGTCGTTACTTTGAAATAATCTGCTAAAGAGTCGCATGACACGCGACAATTTGACTTATAAATACAGAGGTGTGGTCAGAGCCTCGACCACAACATCGCTTTAAAATATATTGTCACGAAAATATTATTTAATATTGCATAATAATTATGCACGATGTTCAAGTGATAATCAAATCCGACCCCACCGATATCGGCCGGCTGAACGGTGCCTCTATCCCTGACGGTGGGCGTCTGATGAGCTCTACTCTGCTGGACTGCCCCACACCCGCCTCCCTGGGCAGGGTAGACGCCAGCGGACCAGCTCGACTGCCCCACACCCGCCTCCCTGGGCAGGGTAGACGCCAGCGGACCAGCTCGACTGCCCCACACCCGCCTCCCTGGGCAGGGTAGACGCCAGCGGACCAGCTCGACTGCCCCACACCCGACTCCCTGGGCAGGGTAGACGCCAGCGGACCAGCTCGACTGCCCCACACCCGACTCCCTGGGCAGGGTAGACGCCAGCGGACCAGCTCGACTGCCCCACACCCGACTCCCTGGGCAGGGTAGACGCCAGCGGACCAGCTCGACTGCCCCACACCCGACTCCCTGGGCAGGGTAGACGCCAGCGGACCAGCTCGACTGCCCCACACCCGACTCCCTGGACAGGGTAGACGCCAGCGGACCAGCTCGACTGCCCCACACCCGACTCCCTGGGCAGGGTAGACGCCAGCGGACCAGCTCGACTGCCCCACACCCGCCTCCCTGGGCAGGGTAGACGCCAGCGGACCAGCTCGACTGCCCCACACCCGACTCCCTGGGGAGGGTAGACGCCAGCGGACCAGCTGGACTGCCCCACACCCGCCTCCCTGGGCAGGGTAGACGTCAGCGGACCTGCTGGACTGCCCCACACCCGCCTCCCTGAGCAGGGTAGGCGTCTGCGTGCCGAGCGGCTCGTCAGCGGACCTGCTCGACTGCCCCACACCCGACTGTATTGCTGCGTGCGGCCCGCCACCACTGGACTGCTGCCCGGCAGCAGCGGCGGCGCTGTGCAGACCAGTGCAGCTATTTCTGGCTGAGGTCCGTTACCGCCGACCGGCCGGACGGCCAGTTAGTGCAGTACTGCTCAAACGTCTGCCTCGCTGGCCTTGAGTCGTATGCTGCATGGTGGACATAGTGTGCCCTGCAGACCACCGAGAGGCCGCCGGATGATCTCATCTGTCGTTCGGGAAGGCATGCTCCGATTTGGTAGCTGGCGAAACGGCCGGTCTCGAGAGGCTCTTCTGTTTTATGGGTGGTCCTCATTATGACTGTCTTCTGTTTGAAATTCAATGTGATGTGTTTGGTTTGTTTTAACTACAGCAAATGCGATTTCCATCGTTCTTATTATCGTTCCGTGGATTTGCCCTTGCTTTAGTCTAGTCTACTTTGTCGATCGCCGCGAAAAACGCAACGGCTTGCCAGAAACTGTCTAAATGTCAAAACGTTACACCAGACCAGTTACACCAGACCAGTTACACCAGACCAGTTACTTTAGTCACCGGGCCAGTTCCTGGATAAAACAAGAAAACGCCACATTTCTTGGTTTTCACCGCAAAGCTTCTAGTCCGCCTTTGCCACAGTGTAAACAAATCGTTGCTTGGTTTTGTCTGGGCCCGGGCAATGCACGTTGGTTTTCAAATTCAGATACTGCCAACCTATTTCACCCATTGTATTTCCGTCTGGGTCGGCTGTTGGGTTTCGGCTGTAGTCTGGGTATTTCGCGCTGTAACTTGTATGTGGCAGTGTTACGTGTCAAAGTTATTATGAAATATTCGACCTAAGAGCTAGCCAAGTTTGAGATATGGTGTCTGTTGTTGGGTAATTAACAGTGGTTTGTTGTTCAGTTTGTTTTCTCATGAACAGACCACGATCATTACCAGGCGTGTGATCCATTGCCAGCTGGACTGGCTCGGAATCTGACCGCACAGCTCATGCGAAAGCGAAACAGCTCATGCCAATGAAAGTGAACACGAATTGCTCAATCCGAGTTAACAGCTCATTCATTTTCACGGTTAATCTCCAAGCGTATTATTTCAGTGTTCTCCGATAAAAATGTGAACTCAAAGCAAGTATTTCGCTGCCCTGCTCAGATGCGAAATCCATTGTCAGGTTGCTTTGTGCTTTGTGGGAAGCATACCGTGTTTGTGCGCTGTCTGGTGACTGCACTTCTGTTGCGTTTAAAGGGACTATCCCACCTTAACATTGTATTTGAGTTGAGATTGCCATTTTGATGGATTGGCATTTAAATTAAGTATGGTAGCAGTTAAAGCAACCACAATTATCTAATCAAAAAGATATTCGAGTTTGATTATGACATCTGTAAAAAAATAAGGCCCATGTGTATTTGAATAGGGGCTCTAAACCGACAGCGTCGTCTCTACCCAACTGGTAATGATAGTCGACTTGTTTTAAGGTCAGCCTTGAGATATTTTCGTCTTTCATTTCTCGTTCCCCGGGTGGTTCGCAATCTAAGCCAATCTAGACACCGGGTGGTTCGCTTTTTCTGCGCAATAGATGTCGACAAAAAATTGCGCCATACATTTGGCAGCACAAAGGATTTCCGTTATTAAAAAAAAAATCATATGACGTCACCAACCCAACTTTTCGCTTAAAACTAAAAGTTGAATATCTTCCAAGATAAGCATTTTTTTCGGGAAAAAAAGTTCACGAACATGTTGAGCTGACCTCGCCTGACATGTAGACATACAATTAAGTGTGATTGGACAACTTTCACAAAGGTGGGACAGTCCCTTTAACTATCCTCTCTCCGTCGTTTCTGTATTTAGTGTCGAGCTCGGTATAGTTGTCTGGGCGCCAAGTGACCATAAGTAGTCGGTGCGCCCACAAACCCCAATCATCATCATCATCATCATCATCATCATCATCATCATCATCATCATCATCATCATCATCATCATCATCATCATCATCATCATCATCATCATCATCATCATCATCATCATCATCAGTATAGCTGTCTCATCATCCCACCTTCCACCTTCCACCATCCTCTGGCTCTGTAGACGGATCGCCGTTGGCTTTGGCGCCCCGAACCTTTGAAATGTTTGTATAGATTTCAGACATGGATATTGTTTTTTTGCGCTTTCTTGTATTTTCAACCCATTTTTTAAGTCACATGCTCTGCTCTGTTTGGCTGGTGCACAGAAACTGGCAGACAGATAGAACTGACTTAACGAGGGACGTATGATACTGAACTGATATTCCTGGACGATTTTTATACATAATCAATTAACGCAACGCTGTCTAGTTTATGGTGTTAGGAGATTAAGGATCACTGGTAAAACCTTGCTGCGTTAGCATGCCGAGACACGATAATGTGTTTGTCAGTTCATCACATTATAAATATCCGAACTCATAAACCCTCAGTTGTATTGAATCAAGCTTTTTATGTTCACGCTCTTCTTACCTTTGAAGATTCGCGATGTATCTGTGGACCGATATGCCTTGAAGATCACTTACGGGTTTGCCTTTCGAAACTCAGAGTAATTGTAAAAATTGCATCGAAAGGAGCAACCCATAGCGTCGGATGTGATCTGTGTTATCTCATAGCGTCGGATGTGATCTGTGGTATCTCATAGCGTCGGATGTGATCTGTGGTATCTTTATTTGTTTGTTTTTTTCTTCTGTTTTTATGTTTTACCTGCGTGTACTCACTGCGTATGTTACTGGTCAGAATACCACTTCTTTCAACAGGCTGCTGGATATCAAGATCTGTATTAGTGTTACCACCACCGTCTCTGTGTCAGTCGCTACCACTATGTTACCTCGCTGTCTATGTACCAGTTGTTACCTCTGTGTGTGCCACGACCTCAGTATCTTGTGTCACCTGTTGGCTGTTACCTCGGTCTCTTACCCCGGTCTGTGCCGTCTGTTTGCAGGTGTCGCTGGTGCAGCAGCGGCTGTGTTCCACCGGCCAGAAGCCGCCGAAGCCGCCCTCCTCCAAGCCGCAGCCGTCCTCCTCGTCCTCATCATCCTCCTCCAGCGACTCCGACTCTGACTCAGACTCCTCCTCCGACGAGGAGATCGACGGACGGAAGCCGTTCGGAAAGCGGGTGAGTCGTACGGCCTGAGCTTCCATCGCAGCGGGTGATGCACAGCCTGAGCCCCCAGTGCGTCTCACAGTCTCCCGAGTCCCGTGCCAGGCATTTTAACTAAGAATGTTCGATCAGTAATGCGGTTGTGTATTGGTGTACCCGGGGTTTCCTGATAATTGTGTGTTGCCTGAGCCGTATTTTACAAATCAGAAACACGTAAAGCCGCATACCTATTTTTAGTTCAAGAATAGACTCACTACCAGTTCACACTGCTTATATAACAATGGTGAAAGTGAGGCCAGACCAAAGTCATGTAACGAAGCGTACAGGCTCAAAGTATTGCATATAAAAATTGCTTCATGGGATTTGGTCAATGGAAGTCGAGATAGACCAACGTGTCAGTGGCGTCATAGGATGGTGTTGCCACGATGGGTCGCCAGAGAAATAGCTGGGTGAGCCATTACTATGGCTTCCGTCTTGTTAACAAAAATATGTTTCGGAAATCCGCCTTAAGTTGTGGGCGGCCACAGCACAATATTGTGTTATCTGGAAGCAGGCTCCTATAATTGCTTTGGAGCTGGGGTGCGGAGTGTAAAATTCTGACTAAAAATAAGTATAAAGAGTGGAAAATTAAACCAAAAAGCATGTGTACCAGGCTTTATCACCCAATTACCTGCTCAACAAAATTAGTTATTACCTATGCCAATTCTTACCTGTCTTTCCATCCACAGGCACCGTCCCTATCATTACATCCATAAATCAGTATCAGGTTACATTTTAAAATAAGGAGTGGAAAATTCACAGTAAAACTAAGGAAAAAGAGTGGGAAAAATAGTACCCATAGGGTGTCATTTTCCACCCAAATTTCCAAATGCTAGGACACTGCCTGGAAGACAGTATTAAAGGGAAATAATGACCTTTTGATTTTGTTAGCAACAATTTGTTTGGCTACCGTTATGGTATTAAAATGATGTGATCTAAATTTAAGAATTAAATTAAATTATTCCCTAATTTCAAAGTTGGAAGCTTGGAAAAATTAAAAAGCAAGTACATATACTTCTTAGGAGTTCATCATCGGTATTTTCCCTCCACTATTGGGAAGCGACACATCTGTCGCTTTTGTATCAATCTGTTCAACGTGGTTGAATTACCTCTAAACAAATCGCCGACACTAAATAGGTCGCCGTCGATGTGCATCGATGAGCTTCTGATTTAATTGCCAGTTTGTGTATTGTTTGTAAATTTTTTGGGAAAATTATTATTTGTCATGATAATATAAAGCATAGTGTTGTATACAGCCAGAGACAAAACTATACAAAACTCCTAATGTTGAAAATAAATGAAGCAATTTTCACAAATTGAGGGTCGCAACCACTGACTAGGCCGCCGTTATATGCATCAGTTAACCGCTAATTTGGTTACCTTTGTATTCAGTGGCTGTTAATTGTAGAGGATCGTCGGGCATATAATCACAACAAGCAGAAGAGGCATTCCAGGACAGTCCATTCCAGGACAGTCCAAATATAATTTGGTATATTTAGACGAGCGAAAACCCCAAATTAACACCCTACATTTCCGATTTCGATATAAGTCTGTTATAGGGGTTATCTGGGACGCCAAATCGCGCTGTGCAAGTTTCAGCTCGATTGGAGTTGCGGCTGCCGAGTTATAGCCTCCGGCATTTTCGTGGTCACCTTGCATGACCGCCGATCAGCGAATAACTCCACCACAAATTATCCAATTCCTAGAAACCCATACATTTTTTGAATGGCAATGAAGTGAAGAACATCATCCCAGGCCCAGTTTTTTTTTGTGGTTTCTGACGAAATGACCCGTGACCTTTGGTGACCTGACCCGACTTTGGCACGAGCGCAGTGAAAATAATTTTGCTTTATATTTTTAACATATACTTTGGTAAGTTGTCTTTGCACAGGAAACAAATTGGAGATGGGTATTTTCTATAAATGTACATTTTATTTTAATTGCTCATAATGTGTTTCTCTTTTCACCAAAAAAAAAAAATGAATTGTCCCATAATGACATTTATTGCGGTTTCTGTGTCACACGAAGGTTTCAGGGTTAAGTTGGGTGAATTTCTTGATGGCCCAGGTACAATTGTTGCTCAGTGACGTCTGCAAGGTCAGTTGAGGTCATCTGAGGTCACCAGCACTGTTTTTGCCAATATATATTGATATAATAAAGATAGAAACGTGCGAATGGTACCACTGTGTTTGTCTCGTCGAGTCGCGTCCCCACATATGCAACATGACCTACCTGGGTCACCAAATGACCTTGACCTGAGGTCAAATTTTGAAATTGACCTAGCCAAGTCACCATTAATATGTTTCGAAGTGCCTTGACTAGACAAACACGATGGTGTTAAAATTATTGCTCTATGTTTAATAGATAAAAAAGCTATTCACGAGCAACTTTGTTTTACTAGGAACAACAAAGCTTGAAGTTGTTCGTGAATAACTTTTATCTATTAACCCGCGACTTACTGGTGGGGGGGGGGGGGGGTATTTTTTGCCCCTCCCGTTTTTTTGTTGTTGCAATAACTCCTAAACCAACACCAGTATCGTCACCAATCTTTCAGTACATTCTCTCACATCAATTCTACACATGTTGGCGAAAGGAAAAATATGAGGTTATGATAAGTCAACCGGGAATGACGTCAGAGTGACGGTCATGTTCTTCGGTTTTTGTTGAAAAGTTATGGTTTGCGGAAAACGCCGTCAAAGGTACAATGTTTTAGATAAATTGAATTATCTTAAATCAAATTACTGACAATAATAGACGGGCCATCAAACTGCAATCTTTGATTTGTGAGTTTTTATTCAAAATTTTGAGAAATCAAAATACATTGTTTTGGTTTTACAATATGTTCAACAACAAAAAAAAAACAGAGTTATCCAAAAATCTTAATATGTGTGATCGAGACGTGTTCGGTGAATGTGTACCAAATTTGAAGTCGATATCTTCAAAAATGACTGACTTATGACCTTTAAATGACTCAAATTGACCACCTCTCACAGCATTACTATGCACAAAAAAAAGCATTTCCGTTTTTGCTTTTTACTTCTTTTCATATGGAACAAACAATGTTCTAAGGTCATTTTTCGCGTTCTAAACGAAAATCAAAACCCATAAACATGTGTTACAACGCCTAATGACCGTAATCTGTATTTGACCTCGTGACCTCGGATGACCTTGACCTGATCCAAGGTCATAAACAGCTTAGAATGATACTTAGAAGTGTCAGACACAGGAATCATACCGATTTATCGACTGCTTATGCGTTTAATATCGCGATTTTGCGCGACAATTCCATCCATCGAGACCTTTTGACACGGTCAAACATTTTGTACTTGACCTGACCTGTGATGTCATCGGTAACCCCGAGATCAACAATATCAGATTTCCCTCGATAAATTTACCAGGGCTATCGAATGCCGTTTGAATATTTACAATCGGTCCAGTAGTTCCGGAGGCCCGATGGGGGGGGGGGGGAAATACCCCCCCCCCCCCCCAGTAAGTCGCGTTAATATTAATGGTGACCTGGTTAGGTCAACTTCAAAATTTGACCTCAGGTCGAGGTGACCCGGGTAGGTCATGTTGCATATGGGGCGACGCGACTCGACTAGACATACACAGTGGTGTCATTTGCACGTCTCTTTATTATATCAAGATATATTGGTAAAACAAGTGCTGGTGGCCTCAGATGACCTCAGCTGACCTTGCAGAGGTCATTGAGCCACCTCTCACCATTGCACCTGGGTCATCAAGAAAGTCACCCGACTTAACCTTCAAGTGGCTTATATTGCAACCTGAAACTTTTGTGTGACACAGAAACCGCAATAAATGCCATCATGGGACAATTTTTTTTTTTGTGTTGGTGAAAAGAGAAAAACGCATTATTATTAGCAATTAAAAAGTACGTTTATAGAAAATACCAATCTCCAATTCTGTCCTGTGCAAAGACAACTTACCAAAGTATATGTTAACAATATAAAACAAAAATATTTTCACTGCGCTTGTGTCAAGGTCAGGTCACCAGAGGTCACGGGTCATTTCGTCAGAATCTACTAAAACAAAAATACAACTGGGCCTGGGAAGATGTTCCTCACTTCATTGTCATTCAGAAAATGTTGGGTTTCTAGGAATGGGATAATTTGTGGTGGAGTTATTTGCTGATCGGCAAAGTCATGCAAGGTGACCACGAAAATGTCGGAAGATTTTTCGACTCAGCAGCCATAACTCCAATCGAGCTGAAACTTGCCCAGCGCGATTTGGCGCCCCAGATAACCCCTATAACGGACTTTCATCGAAATCGGAGATGTAGGGTGTTACCCCTTGTCGATCTGTCCTGGAATGCCCCAGAACGCAAAATATATTTTCTACTCTATTGCGTAAAAAAGCAATACGGGAAAACCCCGCAGTTTGATGAGGACCAAAAGTACTTGAAAGTACCGGTCGTTAACCCTCGCCCTACGGGGGCTGACAGCCTCTCCCCCCCCCCCCCCCCCCGGAGGTTTGTCTTAATAACTTTGTACACATGCGGCGCATCTTGATGAAATTTTCAGTACCTGAGTTTACAACAATTATACGTATCCTATCAAATTTGAAGTGTATAGTGTATACGCCTATTAGATCGTGACCTATGACCTTTTCGTCAAGGTCATGTCAAACCCCAAAGGTCCATTGACCTGACCCCAAAGGTCACCAGTTGACCTAGATGCTCAAAATCGGATGCCTTTGAATTTTCCTTATGACAGGCAATACGTTACTTTTTACGGTGTCTATCTCTTTCCGTTTGGAAGTTAAACTAAGCGGCCTGTACAATCGCTATTTTTGGACGTGGTCGATCTTAGGTCATTCATTTGACCTGTGGAGGCCACCCGTTGACCTGAAACCTAAAATTCGCATACTGTTAGATTGCATACTGTTAGATTCCTCTCATGACAGGTAACATGCTGGTTCTTACCGTATTGCTCTAAGCTGCTTGGTTTGGAAGTTAACAGGAGGCTGCCCCCCCCCCCCCCCCCCGTAGGGCGAAGGTAAGAAATGTCCCCGTAGGGCGAGGGTTACAAGTGTGGAACTTTAACTTGAAATATCTTTCGGTAGGAAAGTTTGTATGCAAAATGTGATGAATTTACGATATATTTTGGTATCGTCTGTCGATTTCAAGCAATATCTCCATTTTTGTGGGAAAGGGTTTTTGTGGGAAAATTTCCCTTTAAGGAGAACATTTTTGTTGTTGATTGGTCTCCTGCAGATTTGCGTCATTGTATTGTAGCATTAAGCCTACCCTCTCGTGGGGTCATTAAGCTCCCCAAGATACATCGGGCAAAGCCACGTGAAATCACACACATTGGCATCATTCGCCAGGATAGCAGTACCTACCATATGGCAGCCGCTTCGATGCGTTCAGTGATTTGCGGTCGTTCTGTTTTTGCCAAAGCCTCTCATGACTTTGGCATGACTCACATTATAAGCCGTTGCCCCACGTGACGTGTTGCGCACCTCTGAACTCGCTGTGGGCACGCTTCTCCATCCGTAATCCCCGTATGTAGCGGGGATTACCGATCAAACCAGCGACTCCGGAGCAGTGGTACCCTCTCGTGGGCGGCCCCAAGATACTGGCGAGCGATGCACCAGCGACTCCGGAGCAGTGGTACCCTCTCGTGGGCGGCCCCAAGATACTGGCGAGCGCGATGCACCAGCGACTCCGGAGCAGTGGTACCCTCTCGTGGGCGGCCCCAAGATACTGGCGAGCGATGCACCAGCGACTCCGGAGCAGTGGTACCCTCTCGTGGGCGGCCCCAAGATACTGGCGAGCGATGCACCAGCGACTCCGGAGCAGTGGTACCCTCTCGTGGGCGGCCCCAAGATACTGGCGAGCGCGATGCATTGTTACGAGCTGAAAACCGGCTCCAGAGCTATTTTGGAGGCTCAGTCATGTTTTGGCTCAGGTCAATATTGAGTCAATATTGAGCTCAGGGAGGCTATCTCTGGAAGTTATCGGTGATATGCCCAAAGCCTTTGCCGCTGAAGTTCTGGGAGGCTAGGCCTGGATGGATTGCAGCATACCAAGTTATTTGTTTTCCACTGTCGAAATCTCCCATACCTACAATTGCCAATTACTGATTGTCCATATTACAAATGAAAAGAAAATACATGAGAAAGCCTGTCGTTGTTGGTGTCTCACGTCAACATCAACATCGACATTGGCAACATTGACAAATATAAAACATGTAAAGACTGAATTATGTGCTATTCATTTAGCAGTCAGCTCATTAACCCGCGCCGTGCCGGTGCTCGGCGCCACCTTCGCCGTGCCGGGGGGAGGGGGGGGGGGGGCGCGGGGCGCGGGGCGCGTTTCGACGCCCCCTCGAATTTGAATAATTTTGCAACTAGCTCCGTCATGTTTTGGCTCAGGTCAATATTGAGTCAATATTGAGATCACAAGAGGTCATCAAAGGTCAGATTTTCCGGTTTTAGGACTTCGCTCCAGAAACCCCCAAATATCTCGGGAACTATGCTAGCTAAAAACAAAACAAAAACAATCGAAAGCTCTTGAAAAATGCAATCACCATAGTGTCCTCATATTTTAGCTCAGTTTAGGCACCAGAGGCCATCAAAAGTCAAAAAGGCAATTTTTGGCAAAGCAGTTTTTCGTAAATATCTTTTTACCTAATAAAGATAAAGCAATATTTTTGACACCACCGTGCTTTTCTCGCCAAGGCGCTTCGAATCATATTCATTTTGACCAGGTTAGGTCAACTGATAAATGTGACCTCAGGCAAGGTCAAGTGGTGACCCAAGTAGGTCATGTTGCATATTGGGAGACATGTATCGACGAGACAAACACATTGGTGTCGGTTTCACTTCTCTATCTTCATTCTGTCTAGAGTGATTGATCAAAAAGTATTGGTGACCTCGGATGACCTTAGCTGACCCTGTGGTCACTGAACAAAAAAATGCACCTGGATCATCAAGAATGACCTATGATAACATGATCCAGAAGGAATTGGACTGATGTCATGCATATCCTCGGAATAGGAAGCATTTGAATATTTCCCCATTGACTTATAATTTGGAGACCGTAACGAAATTGACCCGACCTTAGGTCACCGATATAAAACAAAATCGAGATATACGAATTGTAGGTACCAATGGCCATGGCCTTATGAAATCCTGTAAGTTTGATACCGATGGGTCAAAAACTGTGACTGTGGTACGACCGCAATTTTTTTGGAGGTGGGGTCACATGACCTGGCCTGGTCACCTGACCTGAGATGACCCGAGGTCAAGAATTTCACACAATGTGGGTGATTAATGCCCAAACACCTGTGCCAAAAACGGCGGAGCTGCGCGCCGCCGTTTTCCCGCTATCCTCGAAAAACCTTAGCCCCTCTAACCCCCCGGGACGGCGCGGGTTAATCTGCTTGTCATCAGCAGATGCATGCTAACCATGAGAGCGCACCTTAGCTCAGCCTCGACTCAGTCCCATAGTCCGGAATTTTGCAATACGTTCCGTCTTTTCATAACTGAGTGCTCTTTTCACTGTTCTTGTCATCATATCGAGAGTTCATGTTGCAATACTAACGTGACCTCTTCAATCTCTGCCAGTATTTGCCTGTACTGACGGTGCTCGCTGGACCTCCTCGAGTACCGCACTGCACGACGGAGCGTTGACCCGCCGCTGACCTGCCATCCCCGCCGCTCCCCGGCTGACCTGACCTGACCTGACCTGACCTGACCTGACCTGGCCTGGCCTGGCGCTGCAGGGCACTTCTACGATCTGGCAGAAGAAGATGCGCACCTACCACCGCGTCATGGACGTCAACAAGGACGGCACCGTCAGCTGGGACGACTTCAAGGACATGGCCAGGAAGTTCGCCGAGATTGGCCATCTGGACGAGGTGCAGCAGCAGGAGTTCGCCCAGCAGCTCAAGGTACGATACGTCCTGTACCTCGTATCGGGTGTGTCCTCATCGCCGCAAACATATTTTTATAAGACGGGACCTGTTTTTTTTTTGCTACAACGTATTTTGATATTTGTTACGCTTCCTGAACTTTCGTTTGTCGTCATTTGTGAACTTGGAAGACTTCGTCCAACCATAAGCCTCAGCAGGCAAGCCTCTGTTTTGAACACAAGCCTGTGCGGGGCTGGGGACCGCCAGGGCAGGGTCGGTGGGATCAGTGGGTATATAAAGCCTGTGCTGGGCTGGGGGCCGCCAGGGCAGGGTCGGTGGGATCAGTGGGTATATAAAGCCTGTGCGGGGCTGGGGGCCGCCAGGGCAGGACCGGTGGGATCAGTGGGTATATAAAGCCTGTGCGGGGCTGGGGGCCGCCAGGGCAGGGTCGGTGGGATCAGTGGGTATATAAAGCCTGTGCTGGGCTGGGGGCCGCCAGGGCAGGGTCGGTGGGATCAGTGGGTATATAAAGCCTGTGCTGGACTGGGGGCCGCCAGGGCAGGGTCGGTGGGATCAGTGGGTATATAAAGCCTGTGCGGGGCTGGGGGCCGCCAGGGTAGGACCGGTGGGATCAGTGGGTATATAAAGCCTGTGCGGGGCTGGGGGCCGCCAGGGCAGGGTCGGTGGGATCGGTGGGTATATAAAGCCTGTGCGGGGCTGGGGACCGCCAGGGCAGGGTCGGTGGGATCAGTGGGTATATAAAGCCTGTGCTGGGCTGGGGGCCGCCAGGGCAGGACCGGTGGGATCAGTGGGTATATAAAGCCTGTGCGGTGCTGGGGGCCGCCAGGGCAGGACCGGTGGGATCAGTGGGTATATAAAGCCTGTGCGGGGCTGGGGGCCGCCAGGGTAGGACCGGTGGGATCAGTGGGTATATAAAGCCTGTGCGGGGCTGGGGGCCGCCAGGGCAGGGTCGGTGGGATCAGTGGGTATATAAAGCCTGTGCGGGGCTGGGGGCCGCCAGGGCAGGGTCGGTGGGATCAGTGGGTATATAAAGCCTGTGCGGGGCTGGGGGCCGCCAGGGCAGGGTCGGTGGGATCAGTGGGTATATAAAGCCTGTGCGGGGCTGGGGGCCGCCAGGGCAGGACCGGTGGGATCAGTGGGTATATAAAGCCTGTGCGGGGCTGGGGGCCGCCAGGGCAGGACCGGTGGGATCAGTGGGTATATAAACCAGGGCAGGGTCGGTGGGATCAGTGGGTATATAAAGCCTGTGCGGGGCTGGGGGCCGCCAGGGTAGGGTCGGTGGGATCAGTGGGTATATAAAGCCTGTGCTGGGCTGGGGGCCACAAGGGCATGGTCGGGTGGGATCAGTGGGTATATATTGCACCATTTTACGGCGGCGGGTTCGCGTCGCGCCGCAGCTTTGGCCGGTTTTTGTCTCGGGTCTGACCCGGGTCACGGTGCTGTGCGGCCGGCCGCTGCCCCCAGATAAACACAGCCCCCTCGGTCCGCAGTCCACACAGCCCGGCTGACAGACTGTATTTGCCATTTATGGCCTGTGCTGCACGCTGATCTTCCACACGTAAGTGAGGCTATGATGCAATGGTCGTGGGTGGATCGGAAAACCCTGTCCCCATAAAGAGATGCCGATCGAGAAAAACAACAGCCTGGACTCGCTAATGAGGATTATCTTATAATCTGTATAATTGTTTCATTTGAGTCTCTGTAGCTGCTCATAATGAATTGATTAGTGTTTCAGCTGTAGACAGTTGGATGAGCCGTAGTAGTCGCTGGCTCTGTCCCACGAGTCTCTGCTCAGATCTGGCCTGTTTGTCTTCTCCTGGAACCCCTGTTTACTTCTGAACATAAGTTTGGCGTCGATAACATGTTGATTCAGTGGATTCTGCGTTCCTGGGAACGAAGAACGAACTTGTGCTGGACAACTTTCAAAAGTGCACTGAACCCGACGGTCGTCAACGAAGCGATAACAAACTATGTCGTCCTGTTGGTGGGTGGTCCGACCAGCAGCTGTTTGCAACTTTTCCGCGTAGTCCATGCAGTTCTGAATTTATGACTATAGCTTGTAGCATGAGGCGTATTGTTTGGCTCTCAACGAATCTCCTCATCCTTAATAATCGAAACAGAAAATCACGCATTTTCACTCAACCGTGCTCTTGTAGGCGAAGTTAAGCGTGAGTCTATAAATAAGTATCTATAACAGCTGCGGAGATCTATCTCTCACGAGCGCGGTGTGACTGCTATGACTGCTGGGGGTTTGTTCAGCGTTGTGCGGGCGACACCAGTGTTTGTGTTGGCCTGCACCGCCGGCAAGCCAGCCCACCTCCGGGAAACGGCGCGTCTGTGCGTCGCTCACAATACCCTCTGCTGTTTGTTCACGTTCATCCGGTGCTCATTGGTAAAGAGCAAGACAAAGGTCGACCAGTTTTCGGTAGTGGGACTCACGGGTCTGTATCTTAGCTATGGTCATGGTCTCACTCGCAGCCTGCCGGGTGCTATCACTGTTCACACCAGAGTATCAAATTGATTGATCGATTAGGATCCAATCCAATCCGAATCCATCAAGTCTGAACCCGCGCACTGCAGGGGGGTTGATTTCCCCCCCCCCATATTTTTCTCGGATAGCGAGAAAAAAAACGGCGGCGCGCAGCACCGCCGGATTTTGGCACACCTTTTAGGACATCAATTGCGCACACTTTGAAAACAAAATTGACCTCGGGTCATCTCAGATCAGGTCACCAGACCAGGTCAAGTGATCCCACCTCCAAAAACATTTGTAGTTGTGCCAAAGCCAGAGTTTCTCACCGATCAGTTTGAAACTTACAGGGTGTCATGAGAGTATATGTACTTACAATTCGTTTATCTCGGAATTTTGATATCGGTGACCTAAGGTCAGGTCAATTTCGTGACCTCCCCATAATAAGTAAATGGGGAAATATACAAATGTTTCCTATTTCAAGGATATGCATGATATTAGTCCAATTACTTCTGGATCTTGTTATTATAGGATGTTCTTGATGATCCAAGTGTAAGTTTTGTTCGGTGACCCCTATGGCGTCATTTGAGGTTATCAGAGTTCACTCACCATCACTTGTTCACACCATCACTTGTTTGTCAATAACTCTCGACATAATGAAGATAGAGAAGTAAAACCGACAGAAATGTGTTTGTCTCGTCGATACAGTCTCCCTATATGCAACATGACCTACTTGGGTCTTGACCTCAGGTCAAGGTCACGTGACCTGTGGTCAAATTTTTAAGTCGACTTTATAAGGTCACCATGTATATCATTCGAAGCGCCTTGACGAGACAAACACAATAGCGTAAATAGTTTTCCGTTCGCTTTATTAGGCTCAAAGTTATTAGCGAAAACGGTTTTGCAACACACAAAAAAAAAACAGTATTTTCCCCCTTTTTGACCTCTGAGTCTGGAGTCTCAAATATTGACCCCAGGTCAAATTTGAGGACACGTTGATTGCAAATTTAAAATGGCTGGCGATCGCTTTTCCCGTTTGTTTCTAGCTAGCATAGTTCCCGAGATATATGGGAATTTCTGGAGCGAAATCCGCCCCTGTAGCTCAGTGGGAGAGCGCTGGACTTCTGACCTATCCCGGGAGTGGCAACCCGGGTTCGAGTCGCTTCGGCGCTCGCTATTTGCTCCTGACTGGGATGGCCTGCGGCCGGTGGCAGCGGTCGCACTCAAGGTCAGGTGACGTCAGTGAGCGGGGCGGACCGTGTCCAGGTATGTTGGGCACGTACAACTTTCGTCTCTAAATTCTGTCGGCCAACAGGAATTGCGCGATCGGGTGGTGAGTTCAGGACCTGTGCAACAAGCTATGCTTAGCGCGGGGACTGACCTCGGAAATCCATCCATTCAAAACATTCGGACAATTTTTTTTTAAATCCTAAAACAGAAAAACTGGAAAATTTGACCTTTGACCTCTGGTGACCTCAATTTTGACTTGGCCTAAAAATAAATACTGAAATAATTTCGATAGAACTCGTATCAAGCTATCAAACGCCGTTGTCCGCTTGTCGCTACGTAGCGTAGTTTTCGAGATCTCACGGGGGGATCACCCCCCCCCCCCCTGCAATTCGTGTTCGGCGCAAACCCCCTGCAGTGCGCGGGTTAATCCAGATCCAATCCAATTCCACAAGGTGTCTGCAAAGCTGACCCGATCCAATCCAGTCCATTCGAGGTTAGATAAAGTTGTGAATATTTTATATAAATAGCGGTTGTTTAAATAAGTTATTATGATACAAATATACTCGTCGCAAAATAATCAACTATCATGAAGAATCAACTATCAAGAACTATTATTTCGATTGGTTGTTTAATATTCAACATATAACAATGGATCCAGTCCAATCCAAATCCATTCGAAGCCAAATTGTATAATCCAATCCGATCCAAACCCAATGGATTGGACTGGTTCACTAATCCATTGGATTAATCCAATCCATGTCATTCTCTGGTTCACACGGTGTATCATGGGTAGGACATAGGTAGGACATAGGTAGGACATAGGTAGAACATAGGTAGGACATGGCGTAGGACATAGGTAGGGCATAGGTAGAACATAGGTAGGGCATGGCGTAGGGCATAGGTAGGGCATAGGTAGGACATAGGTAGAACATAGGTAGGGCATGGCGTAGGACATAGGTAGGGCATAGGTAGGACATAGGTAGGACATAGGTAGGACATAGGTAGGACATAGGTAGGACATGGCGTAGGACATAGGTAGGGCATAGGTAGGGCATAGGTAGGGCATAGGTAGGACATAGGTAGGACATAGGTAGGACATAGGTAGGACATAGGTAGGACATAGGTAGGACATAGGTAGGACATAGGTAGGGCATAGGTAGGACATAGGTAGGACATAGGTAGGACATAGGTAGGACATAGGTAGGACATAGGTAGGACATAGGTAGAACATAGGTAGGGCATGGCGTAGGACATAGGTAGAACATAGGTAGAACATGGCGTAGGACATAGGTAGGGCATAGGTAGGACATAGGTAGGGCATGGGTAGGACATAGGTAGGACATAGGTAGGACATAGGTAGGACATAGGTAGAACATAGGTAGGGCATGGCGTAGGACATAGGTAGGACATAGGTAGGACATAGGTAGGGCATAGGTAGGACATAGGTAGGACATAGGTAGAACATAGGTAGGGCATGGCGTAGGACATAGGTAGAACATGGCGTAGGACATAGGTAGGGAATAGGTAGGACATAGGTAGGACATAGGTAGGACATGGCGTAGGACATAGGTAGAACATAGGTAGAACATGGCGTAGGACATAGGTAGGGCATAGGTAGGACATAGGTAGGGCATGGGTAGGACATAGGTAGGACATAGGTAGGACATAGGTAGGACATAGGTAGAACATAGGTAGGGCATGGCGTAGGACATAGGTAGGACATAGGTAGGACATAGGTAGGACATAGGTAGGACA
Organism: Chirona hameri; assembly: GCA_036785665.1. Lineage (NCBI taxonomy): Eukaryota > Metazoa > Arthropoda > Thecostraca > Balanomorpha > Balanidae > Chirona > Chirona hameri. The sequence continues at coordinate 16,331 of JAXIVJ010000966.1, read as the reverse complement.
TAGGTAGGACATAGGTAGGACATAGGTAGAACATAGGTAGGACATAGGTAGGGCATAGGTAGGACATAGGTAGGACATAGGTAGGACATAGGTAGGGCATAGGTAGGACATAGGTAGGACATAGGTAGAACATAGGTAGGGCATGGCGTAGGACATAGGTAGAACATGGCGTAGGACATAGGTAGGGAATAGGTAGGACATAGGTAGGACATAGGTAGGACATGGCGTAGGACATAGGTAGAACATAGGTAGAACATGGCGTAGGACATAGGTAGGGCATAGGTAGGACATAGGTAGGGCATGGCGTAGGGCATAGGTAGGGCATAGGTAGGACATAGGTAGGGCATAGGTAGGGCATGGCGTAGGACATAGGTAGGACATAGGTAGGACATAGGTAGGACATAGGTAGGACATAGGTAGGACATAGGTAGGACATAGGTAGAACATAGGTAGGACATAGGTAGGGCATAGGTAGGGCATAGGTAGGACATAGGTAGGGCATAGGTAGGACATAGGTAGGGCATGGCGTAGGGCATAGGTAGGGCATAGGTAGGACATAGGTAGGGCATAGGTAGGACATAGGTAGGACATAGGTAGGACATAGGTAGGACATAGGTAGGACATAGGTAGGACATAGGTAGGACATAGGTAGAACATAGGTAGGACATAGGTAGGGCATAGGTAGGGCATAGGTAGGACATAGGTAGGGCATAGGTAGGGCATGGCGTAGGACATAGGTAGGACATAGGTAGGACATGGCGTAGGACATAGGTAGGACATAGGTAGGACATAGGTAGGACATGGCGTAGGACATAGGTAGGACATAGGTAGAACATAGGTAGGGCATAGGTAGGACATAGGTAGAACATAGGTAGAACATAGGTAGGACATAGGTAGGACATAGGTAGGACATAGGTAGGACATAGGTAGGGCATAGGTAGGGCATAGGTAGGACATAGGTAGGACATGGCGGCGTGATTAGCGCTTCTCTATACCATGGTCACACAGCTGTTCCATACATCTTGAAGCTAGTAGGGGCACCGTTAGTGAAACGGCAGTGGCAACTTCTGACACGACCGCGTCTGAAATGTGGGCAAGGACAAGGCGAAGGGCCGGCACTGATGTGTGTAGTGTACCTGGGTAGTGCATGAGACTGGATCTTGACAGATGATACGCCTTTGTATGACACGGTAAAGGCGCGTGCGGTCGGCTTCGTTGGGCGTGCAGCTGGTTACGAACGAGCGCGCTCGTCTTTCCGTGGTGTATGGGAAAAATCTGATTATGAGCGGCCCGACCCGGCCCGTGGCGACGCTTTTGAGAAGCTCACATCTCTGCAACCGCACGTCCGATTAACAAGCGGAGATCTTTGCTGAGCAGCCCCATCTAACCTGCCCTGTTTGAGACCAGTGCCGACTCATGTGGGTGACTACCACTGCGCATGGCGCATGCCGCGTGAGGGGTGTTAAAAGTATATTATGTCCAAATTTCGTGTGTGGTTAGGGACCCCTCAACCGCCACTTTCACACAACGCAGGGGTGTGGTGCCTCTGCACCTGCGCACGTGCACACCCCTATTCTATATCTCAGGAACGGCTGAGCCGATTGTGTTCAGATTTGGTTTGTGGTTAGGGACCTCTCAGCCGCCGCCTTTCCACAAGTCAGGGGTGGGGTGGGTGGCTTTGCACGTGCGCACGTGCACACCCCTATTCTATATCTCTGGAACGGCTTAGCCGATTGTGTTCAAATTTTGTGTGTGGTTAGGAACCTCTCAGCCCCCTCTTTCCCCACAAGTCAAAGGTGGGTGCCTCTGCACGTGCGCACCTTTTTTGTATCTCAGAAACTACTTGCCCGATCGAGTTGAAATTCCCCATACATTTCCTTCGCGCTCGCTCGTTCATCGCCAACTACGGCGCCTTACTGGTAGCTTTGGGTAACTGATCAGCCAGTGTCCGAGACAGAGGAGGCAGCCAGGCAGAGATTCCCGTCCGATCCGACCGGCATGAGCCGATCCCGCACTGTCCCCCGCCGGAGACAGAGGAGGCAGCCAGGCAGAGATTCCCGTCCGATCCGACCGGCATGAGCCGATCCCGCACTGTCCCCCGCCGGAGACAAGAGGAGGCAGCCAGGCAGAGATTCCCGTCCGATCCGACCGGCATGAACCGATCCCGCACTGCCCCCGCCGGAGACAGAGGAGGCAGCCAGGCAGAGATTCCCGTCCGATCCGACCGGCATGAGCCGATCCCGCACTGTCCCCCGCCGGAGACAGAGGAGGCAGCCAGGCAGAGATTCCCGTCCGATCCGACCGGCATGAGCCGATCCCGCACTGCCCCCCGCCCCCCGCCCGCCGCCGTCTATAAGAAGCCAGTTATGGAGCCGGCTGAAAGGTACCGACTTAGCGTGACCGGCTCATTAATACCGGCTCTCTTGGTGGTCAGATCAATCCAATTCGAGTTATGCAGCCTGATCAGCAGCAGTCTGAATTTCCATGATTCATCGCCGAAAGTCGCGGCTACAATGGCCTTGCATGTCCCAAATAACTATGGACAGATAAAAATAAACCGATTAAAGGGAAATAATGACCTTTTTCCACAAAAATAGAGTTAGCACTTGAAATCGCCAGACGAGACCAAAATATATTGTAAATTCATCACATTTTGCATGAAAACTTTCCTACCGAAAAATATTTAAAGTTAAAGTTGATAAGCGTTCCACACTTTAAACGACCGGTACTTGCAAGTACTTTTGGTCCTCATCAAACTGCGGGCTTTTCCCGTATTGCTTTTTTACGCAATGGAGTGGAAAATATATTGTGCGTTCTGCTTGTTGTGATTATATGCCCGGCGATCTTCTAAAACTAACAGCGATTGTAAAAAGTGGCAATAAAATCGGAAGCTCATCGAAACCCAATTTGTGAAAATCGATTATTTTGTTTTCAACATTAGGAGTATTGTATAATTTGTCTGTGGCTGTATATAACACTATGCTTTATATTATCATGAAAAATAAGAATTTTTCCCCAAAAAAAACTAACACAATAACACAAAACTGACAATTAAATCGGAAGCTCATCGATGCACATCGACGGCGACCTATTTAGCGTCGGCGATTTTTTACAAAGTCATTGTCATGCTTCTCGGCGCACTTAACCATTGTGGCGAGTTGTTCCTGATTAGTATACCCAAGTCCCGTAGCAGGCTTTGTTAATGACGTCACTGGTGCCATTCTTCTGTAGCATTGCAAAATATATCTGATTTTGAGTTGAAAGCTAATTAAAGACTTATTCAAATTATTGTTTTTAAGTTTGAATTTTCTTGTTAATCATTATTAAAGGTATTTTATCACTGTATTTCATAGTAGTTGACACTTCAGAAACTTGTGACGTAATAATATTGTATCCAATATGCATTTCCCTCACCTTTTGCTATTGTGGCGCAGTGCCGAGTGCTTTGCGAATACTAGCTTGCCTGGGGTTCAATTCATTTCGCCCTTATTTTATTCGAGTTGGTATAGTTTGCATGTTGTTGTTATTCATGACTTATACTGATAGTCAGTCATGCATCACGAATGCTTCACGGATTGCTTCACGGATCAGAGAGCTGCTCGAACGCACGCTAGTAGCGCTAGTAGCGCTAGTAGCGCTAGTAGCGCTAGTAGCGCTAGTAGCGCTAGTAGCGCTTTCGTTCTCCATGGCAACCAGGCGTGAGCCAATGTAAAGCCAGAACGTTTTCCTTTCTGGCTTTCGATTGGCTGACGCCTGGTTGCCATGGAGAACGAAAGCGCTACTAGCGCTACTAGCGTGTGTCCGAGCAGCGCTCAGTTTGATCGGAAACGTCACAGAGCCTCCAAAAATGCCGCACTCGATGTAAACAATGGTAGGGAAGGACGAATTTGTCAATGACCTTCATGAAGTACACAAGGTACTTGTTTCGTATTTTTTCCAAACTTACAACTTTTAATTTGGGAATAATTTTATTTAATTCTTAAATTTAAATAAAATAATTTTAAAACCATAACGGTAGCCTAAGAAATTGTTGCTAACAAAATAAAAAGGTCATTATTTCCCTTTAGTGATTTGAAGCCTTGCAGAGCTAACCGGTATATAATTGCCTATTCGACTTTTCCACGGACAATAAAGAAAGTGATTTTTACTCAAGCTCGCATGACATAATATCGTTGGTCAAGCTATTGTATATGTTTCGAAGTGGATGCTTCAGGCGAATTTAATCAAATATCAATTCAGTGTCGCCGCTTTTTTACTCTAAGATCGCCAGAAATGAAACTGGAATAGTAGTATCGATGGTCTAACAATCCATTGGCGCCAGAATCGTGCCCTGGGAAGTAAATAATTCTGCCGAAGTCACAAAGAAGACTGACTAGCATAAAGCTGAGAGAACCGTCAGTGTGCTGGTGTTGCGGCTTACCGCCACCTGCACCTCGGCGGCCGGCGAGGTGTGAGTAATGTTTGTCTTGGTCGGTGCGGCTCCGCGCCCTCACCGCCGCGGATGGCTACTCGCTCACCGACGGCTGTCTTCGGCACAACCTTCTCAGCGGCGCTGGTGGTTTTTCCAGCACCGTCTCCCTCCTCAAAACGTCAGACCCGGTGACGCCATGTTTTGAGCACCGTCTCCCTCCTCAAAACGTCAGACCCGGTAACGTCATGTTTTGAGCACCGTCTTCCTCCTCAGACGGCAGTCCCGGTGACGTTCAGACACTGTGACGTCGTGTTTTACAGGACTGACGGACACTGAGTCGGCAGCAGCCGCTGGACCGCCCTGGCTCGTCACTATTTGTGTAACGGTTTAAGTCTTGTACTGTGACGTCATATCTGCCGGACACTGGTTCCGGGCACCCCTTGCTGTACACGTTCCACTGAGCCGCTTCCGACGTTTTCCCAGTGACGTCATATGACGCTGGTGCTGGGCTAATGGCCCTGTCATCACCGTGCAGAGTTGCTGAGTAGCTGAACTGTTACCGACATTGTCCCAGTGACGTCATATGACGCTGGTGCTGGGCTAACGGTCCTTTCGTCACCGTGCAGAGTTGCTGAGTAGCTGAACTGTTACCGACATTGTCCCAGTGACGTCATATGACGCTGGTGCTGGGCTGACGGGCCTGTCGTCACAGTGCAGAGTTGCTGAGTAGCTGAACTGTTACCGACACTCTCCCAGTGACGTCATATGACGCTGGTGCTGGGCTGACGGTCCTGTCGTCACCGTGCAGAGTTGCTGGGTAGCTGAACTGTTACCGACATTGTCCCAGTGACGTCATATCACGCTGATGCTGGGCTGACTGATTGGCAACAGCCGGCTCTGTTCGATGACGTATTTTGTCCTTGCTAATAGTTGTTAGCAGCTTAGTAGTTCTTCTTAGTTGTAGTTTATTATAGAATCATATATGCATATTTGTATATTTCCGCTGTATATTTGTATGTGTAAACGTTTAGCGTATAACGGCTGTGTTATTGTACCTATGAAGCCTCGCTTATGTGTGCGTGTCTGCGTTCTCAGTACGTATGGGAGAACAACTGGGGCGCGTCGGACGACCCGTACTGCTTCATCACGGAGGAGGCGCTGCTCACCTCGATGGAGCACGTGGTCAACACCAAGGACCTGGCCAAGAAGACGGAACAGTTCCTTCCCTACCTGTTCAAGGTACCATTGGAGACGTCCGGCCTATCTGCTGGTACATTGTTTGGTTGTTGAGCTTTTCGTTTTGGTCGAGTTATAGTCCGAAATTGTGGCGAAATGAGATGTTAGCATTGCCATTAAAGCAAATAAATATCCAACCCGAGACGTTGAACATTTTCTTCTGCATATGTCGTTACATATGGCCGCTTCAACAAAGATAACAGTGTTAGATGATGTAATTGCGTCGTTAATGCGATGATTAAATTGGCGTCGTTTCTTCTCTGTTGCATGGTGCTTATAATGACATTTTCAAAACAGTAGCCTGTGAGTTGAGTGAGGCAACTTCTCCATAAAGTAACTCCATGACCACCGCCCAGCAGAGTCTGTCTGACTAGGCCTAGGTTGCCTAGGTTTGCAGCGTGTGATGGCAACTTCTGCTCCGGTGGCATGCGGACCAGCTCTCTGGGAATGTGTTGCGTTCCCTCGACCCAGCCGTGTGACCATGCCCTGGCTGCCGACAGGCGGTGGACTATAACTTCAGTGGAGACATCTCTGTTGACGAGTACAAGCTGCTGTTCAAATGTCTCGGGATGGCGGAGGAGGTACGTCAGTCCCACTGCCTGGGGAGAGGGGGGTGAGGGTGGTCTCGTCACGGATAGTCCCACTCCGGGGGGGGGGGGGGGGTGAGGGTGGTCTCGTCACGGATAGTCCCACTGCCGGGTGGTGGTACGGGCAGTCATGATCCCGTCACGGTGGTGGGACGGGATGGGACTGACTATGGTCCCGTCACGGTGGTGGGACGGGATGGGACTGACTATGGTCCCGTCACGGTGGTGGGACGGGATGGGACTGACTATGGTCCCGTCACGGTGGTGGGACGGGATGGGGACTGACTATGGTCCCGTCACGGTGGTGGGACGGGATGGGACTGACTATGGTCCCGTCACGGTGGTGGGACGGGATGGGACTGACTATGGTCCTGTCTAGAGCCCTTCACGGAACACATTTTCAGCCCTCATTCCGTTCCAGCCCATTCAGCCAGATCCAAAACCGTTCCACCCCCATTTCATAACTGATGGGCCTACCGTTCCCACCCGCAACCATTAAAAAGTTTAAGCATATTTCACCTTTTGTGGTAGCCTCACGGCTACGCACCCTAATCCAGTAACAACAACCTTTTGTGGTGATAAACTATAAGAATGTATTTATGTCATGCTTTAAAACCCCACACAATGTGAGTCAATGAGTCAATGCGAGTGGTGTAAGATTTACTTGTCAGTTGTGGTCATATTTGCAATAATTAAGTATGTCCTTGTTTCACATGGAACGCTCAAGCCAACCATGGGCTTTCACCACAAGAAAAAGACAACAACAAAAAAACAATTAAGATTAAATAAACTGTAGATTTGGGTATAGTTTGATTGTTTCAGTCATACATAACACATTGTATCAAGACATAGCCGATTGGTCCAACAAAGCGCTTGGGCACCTACCGCTACCAACCTACATTGACAATGGACATGACATGGCTTTATAATAATAACGCTTGAGTAGGAAATTCAAAACTTAGGTAAGTGAGGTTGACACTTGAGATAAACTATATGTTATTGAATGAAGCCCATAATGTTCCCTTACAGTTTACACTGGCTGCATGAAATTCTAGCAGTCCTTTCCCTCCAAATTGAAATTAACAGAAGATATGTGAAGTTCAGGAGCCATTATCAATATGAAAATATAAATATTCTTTTAACTTACATTTGATCACGATAACCTCTTCGAGCAGAAATACAGACTTGGAAGATGATTATCAACATCTCACCCCCATCTCACCCCACTGCTACACAAATCCTCAACCCTCACCAGTCACCAAGGCCATATATTACCCACTTCGGCCAAGAACTTTTAGTTTTAAGTTTGAACGTTGAAGTGTGAACAACTGAACACTTCCGCTTGCTGTGATATTAACTGTATAGCATAGCATTAGATTGGCCTTGGTATAGCAATTAGCATGGCGTACGGCTCGCACTAAAAGCTAGAGTTTTCGCAGCAGTTGGCCGCCAGGTACTGCAAGTGAGCCAGAATGTTATGACGTTGCAAGCAAATGGTACCAGTTCATGCTAAATGTGTGTATTTATTTATAAACAAATAAATATGCAAATATGTATTTATTTATCTATTTACTATCAAATAAATATTTAGCGGTAGTTGCTAAATATTTGCTTGCGACGTCATAACACCCTGGCTCACTAGCAGTCTCTGGCGGCCAACTGTTGCGAAAACTCCAGCTTTTAGTGCGAGCCCATGGTACAGCGCTATTGCCCTGGCACAGCGTATGGAAGGACGCGCCATCAATGTATTTAGTTTGGTAGCATTCATTGCTACCATATCGGGAGTTTTCTTTGATATGATCGGCATTCTTTGGCTTCCGCGTCTTCTGAAGTGTTAAATATTACAATATGTTTTTGGGTCTCTCCATGGAATTTAATATCTGTTTCCGTGAATAATTTTGCGGCTAAATTTATTCTGAAAAGTATAATCGGATTTTGTTTTATATTAGGTAAAATCCCTTACAAAATGCATACACAACATGCCTGGTGAGTTGTGAAGTACCTACCTATTCGAATTTAGTGTTAGAAACTTACCATTACCAATTCACATTCATGTTTCAGAAGTGACGCAGTTGAGGCATCAATTGTCGCCGTTTTTCACACTTCATATGTCAATTTTAGGCACGCACTAAAGCTAGAGTTTTCGCAGCAGTTGGCCGCCAGGAACCAGTGAGCCAGGGTGTTATGACGTCGCAAGCAAATGGTACCAGTTAAATATTTAACGATACATATTTTTGTATGTATTTATGTATTTATAAACAAATAAATATTTAGCGTTAGTTGCTAAATATTTGCTTGCGACGTCATAACACCCTGGCTCACTGGCGGTCTCTGGCGGCCAACTGCTGCGAAAATTCCAGCTTTTAGTGCGAGCCATATTTCACAGTTCAAAGTGATGCGACGGTCCATACTCCGTGCGTTTTTTTTTGGGGGGGGCTTACTTGTATGCAGGTAATCTATTAGTAAATTAATCTTGGGTAAACCTACCAGCTGCTGGATTTAGGCAGGGTAAGTGACTTCATCCCAACCAGGAATTGCGTGTGGATAACATGTGGGCCCACTGGCCGAATGAGGCCCACGTGCTATCCACACTAGGCCGGGTCATTCGATAGGTTTTTGCGAGCATGCACAGATGAATAGTGAAATTATTATGCGCTATATCATTACAAACTTACATGCATTAAAAAAAAATGAAATTTGGAGGCGCCAACCGGCCTCTTTTTGAGGACACTTGCGGTTTTTCCGTCAATATCGTACATTTGGGCATTCATTATTTTTTACAATTTTTTTTAAAATATAATTTTCAAATTCTCTGTATGCTGTTTGACAACCGTAGTGATTGTCATGGAGTTATCATGGACAATAAAGCTGTTTCTCTGCATTTCCTGTAAGGATTTTATGGCGCCCGTTCACAGCGCCATCTATTGAGCGGACTTGCAATTTATGCACTAGGTGCAGTTTCCCGGCTGCGGAGGTTTGCAGAGGAGCTCCACAAGCACTTAAATCAGTGGCGGCGGATAAGGGGCGCATGTGGAAGCTGTCCCCACCCCCACTCAAGAAGTTTTTGGGGGGGGGCAAACATGATTTCCCCCCATAAATTTGTAAATTTGTTGATCATTTTTCAAGAAGTTGGTTCTATTTTTTTCTTTTTGACCGAAAAAATTGACACCGAGTGCCCCGAAATACCTTCCGCCGACACTGACTGAAATGGAACACCAGCAGATTAACTCCATAGAAAATGGATTTAAAGTGGGTGGAGAGGAGTGCGTGCTAAACAAATTTGACTGCATGACCTTGATCCGCCCCTCCAGACAGGACAGGTACCTGTCCGATCTCCAGACGTGAAGCCCGGTGGCTGTCCTGTCTCCAGACGTGAGGCCCGGTGCCTGTCCTGTCCACAGACGTGAGGCCCGATACCTGTTCTATCTCCAGATGTGGGGTCCGGTCCTCCCCTGCCTCTAGTCGTGAGGCCCGATACCTGTCCTATCTCCAGATGTGAGGTCCGGTCCTCCCCTGCCTCTAGTCGTGAGGCCCGGTACCTGTCCTGTCTCCAGACGTGAGGTTCGGTACCTGCCATGTCCCCAGACGTGAGGTCCAGTACCTGTCCTATCTCCCGGCCCGGTACCTGTCCTGTCTCCAGATCCAGTTCCCACTGAGCAAGGGCGCCGCAACCCTCCAAAAGTTGGGGGGGGGGGGGGGCGGAGGCATTCTGAAGTCGATTCTTTTCATGTAATAATTTCATGTAGCCATAGGCGTAATGTTACAATCCGAAAATGTTGGGGGGGGGGGCTGCCCCCCCCCCGTGCCTGCGTCCTTGCCACTGGATTAACTTGTTGGTATTGCTAATTGCATTTCATCGCGTGTGGGGCCCCTCTGCAGGCCACCGCGTTTGGAAAATTGCACCTAGTACGTATACTGCAATTCCGCTCAATAGATGGCGCTGCGAGCGTGTGCATTAAAATCCTTACGGGAAATGCGGAGAAACAGCTTTAATGTATATGATAACTTTATGAAAATCACTACGGCTGTCAACCAGCATACGGAAAATTCGAAAATTATATTTTCAAAAAACTGAAAAAATTGTTCGTCAAAATGTACGATATTGAAGAAAAAATGGCAAAGTGTCACTAAAAAGAAGCCGGTTGGCACCTCCAAATTTGATTTTAAAAATTTCAAAAGAAAATCATGTTAGCTTGTAATGACATAGCGCATGATAATTTCACTATTAACCCGCGCACTGCAGGGGGGTTGATTTCCGCCCCCCCCCCCCCCTCCCCACTCAGGTTTTTCAAAGATAGCTAAAAAAAACGGCGGCGCGCAGCGTCGCCGGGTTTTGATACACCTGTTAGGACATCAATTGCGCACACTTTGAGAGAAGAAAAAAATATCGGGTCATCTCAGGTCAGGTCACCAGACCAGGTCAAGTGAACCCACCACCAAAAATGTTTGCAGTTGTGCCAAAGCCAGAGTTTGTCACCGATCAGGTTGAAACTTACAGGATGTCATGAGGGCATCGGTACTTACAACTCGTATAACTCGGAATTTTGATATCGGTGACCTAAGGTCAGGTCAATTTCGTAACCTCCCCATAATAAGTCAATGGGGAAATATACAAATGCTTCCTATTTCAAGGATATACATGGTACTAGTCCAATTACTTCTGGATCATGTTATTATAGGATATTCTTGATGATCCAAGTGTAAGTTTTGTTCAGTGACCCCTATTGGGTCATTTGAGGTCATGCGAGGTCACCATCACTTTTTTTGTCAATAACTATCGACATAATGAAGATAGAGAAGTAAAACAGACAGCAATGTGTTTGTCTCGTCGAGACACGTCTTCCCATATGCAACATGCCCTACTTGGGTCACCACTTGACCTTGACCTTAGGTAAAATTGTTAAGTTGACTTAACAAGGTCACCATATATATAATTCAAAGCGCCTTGACAAGATAAACACAATGGCGTAAACAATTTTCCGTTATCTTTATTAAGTAAAAAGTTAATAGCAAAACACGATTTAGCAAAAAAAAAGATTTTTCCTTTTTGACCTCTGGCGCCTCAAATATTGACCTGAGATCAAATCTGAGGACACCTTAGCGATTACAAATTTCACTGGCTGGCGTTTGCTTTTTCCGTTTGTTTCTAACTATCATCGTTTCTGAGATATATGGGAATTTCTGGAGCGATGTCCTAAAACAGGAAAAAACTGGAAAATTTGACCTTTGATGACCTCTGGTGACCTCAATTTTGACCTGACTTAAAAAAAACACAGAAATACTTTCGATAGAACATGTATGAAGCTATCAAATACCTTTTTCCGCTTCTCGCTACGTTGCTTAGTTTTCAATATCTTAGGGGGGGAGGGGGGGCGGAAATCACCCCCCCCCCCCCCCCTGCAGTTCGTGTTCGGCGCAAAGCCCCTGCAGTGCGCGGGTTAATCTGAAATCTGTTTTGCATGACCCGGCCTAATCCACACGCCATTTCAATTCAGTGTCCTAGCATTGGGAAATGTGGGTGGAAAACGACACCCTATGGATGCTATTTTTCTACTCCTTTCCCTAGTTTTACTGTGAATTTTCCACTCCTTATTTTAAAATGTATTGGATAATTGGAACCCTAATACTTATTTATGGATGTAATGATGGGGACAGCCTGTGTAGGGAAAGACAGGTAAGAACAAAGGTACCTAATCACTAATTCTGGTGAGCGGCTAATTGGATACTGATAAAGCCGAGTATATATATATTTTGGTTTATTTTTCCACTCTATGCTTATTTTAGCCAAAATGTTCCACTCCGCACCCCAGCTCCAAAGCTATCCTAGGACCCTGTTTCAATTTGGAGACAGCTGCTAGCCCTCGGTAAAACAATTCCACTCACCTTTTTCAGTTTTCAGTCCAATGTTAGAAGTTTTATGTTATGCAAATGTGCAATACGATAATACCTTGGGGGGGGGGGGGGGGGGCGGGGGTACATGGATATTGGATTGCAACCAGGTTTCAGAATCAGCTATTTTATTGGTTATCTATGCGTACCACCAGGTTGTCCGGTCAAATAATTCAGGTAGGCATCACTACTAGGAATTGTGTGTGGATAGCATGTGGGGCGTGGGCCCACTGTTGCCGCATGAGGCCCTGATGCAGCCGTAGTGGGACCACGTGCTATCCACACGCAATTCCTGGTAGGGATACTGAATCTGGTTCCCAGCTCAGATTTCTGGAACCTTGGCATTGACATGTCTTTCTCTTATTTTATGCTAAGAATGTGTTGTGTGATAGTTTCTGCACATCAGAATGTTTAAATTCAGGGTTTTTCTTTTCTTCTTTGGTGGGGGCAGGTTTTCGTGACACAATTATATAGTCTCCCGTAACCCGTTCCAAGCCGTTCATTTCCCAAAAATGTGCCCCATTCCCAGCCATTCCCGTCCCATTTCCATTCCCATACGGGATTCCGGCTCCATGAAGGGCTCTAGTCCTGTCACATCGGGTCCTGTCACATCGGGTCCGGTCACAGCGGGTCCTGTCACAGCGGGTCCGGTCACAGCGGGTCCGGTCACATCGGGTCCGGTCACAGCGGGTCCGGTCACAGCGGGTCCGGTCACAGCGGGTCCGGTCACAGCGGGTCTGGTCACAGCGGGTCCTGTCACAGCGGGTCCGGTCACAGCGGGTCCTGTCACAGCGGGTCCGGTCACAGCGGGTCCGGTCACAGCGGGTCCTGTCACAGCGGGTCCGGTCACAGCGGGTCCGGTCACATCGGGTCCGGTCACATCGGGTCCGGGCACAGCGGGTCCTGTCACAGCGGGTCCGGTCACAGCGGGTCCTGTCACAGCGGGTCCGGTCACAGCGGGTCCGGTCACAGCGGGTCCGGTCACAGTGGTGGGACGGGATGGGACGGACTATGGTCCCGTCACCGACAGAGGGATTACTGAGCGAAGCTGGTCGGCGGTCAAGGCTACTCGGATGGCGAAACGCGGTTCGCGTTTTGTGAACCGTCTTTAATACCTTATGGATATCGGTACCTTATGTATATCGGTACCTTATGGATATCGGTACCTTATGGATATCTGTACCTTATGGATATCGGTACCTTATGGATATCGGTACCTTATGTATATCGGTACCTTATGGATATCGGTACCTTATGGATATCTGTACCTTATGGATATCGGTACCTTATGGATATCGGTACCTTATGTATATCGGTACCTTATGGATATCGGTACCTTATGGATATCAGTACCTTATGGATATCAGTACCTTATGGATATCGGTACCTTATGGATATCGGTACCTTATGGATATCGGTACCTTATGGATATATGTACCTTATGGATATCGGTACCTTATGGATATCGATACCTTATGGATATCGGTACCTTATGGATATCAGTACCTTATGGATATCAGTACCTTATGGATATCGGTACCTTATGGATATCAGTACCTTATGGATATCGGTACCTTATGGATATCGGTACCTTATGGATATCGGTACCTTATGGATATATGTACCTTATGGATATCGGTACCTTATGGATATCGGTACCTTATGGATATCGGTACCTTATGGATATCAGTACCTTATGGATATCAGTACCTTATGGATATCGGTACCTTATGGATATCGGTACTTTATGGATATCGGTACCTTATGGATATCGGTACCTTATGGATATCGGTACCTTGTGGATATCGATACCTTGTGGATATCGGTACCTTATGGATATCGGTACCTTATGGATATCGGTACCTTATGGATATCAGTACATTATGGATATCAGTACCTTATGGATATCGGTACCTTATGGATATCGGTACCTTATGGATATCGGTACTTTATGGATATCGGTACCTTATGGATATTGGTACCTTATGGATATCTGTACCTTATGGATATCGGTACCTTATGGATATCGGTACCTTATGGATATCGATACCTTGTGGATATCGGTACCTTATGGATATCGGTACCTTATGGATATCGGTACCTTATGGATATCGGTACCTTATGGATATCGGTACCTTATGGATACCGGTACCTTATGGATATCGGTACCTTATGGATATCGGTACAATCGATCCTAGTGCAAAAACTTATTGTGTCGGTCTCGAAAGCAACGCTGGGTTTCACATGAATGCTAATCGGATTTGATGCTCTCACGGCGTGTGAAGATGATAACCCCTCGGCGCTCCCGCGATAACCCCTCGGCGCTCCCCCGATAACCCCTCGGCGCTCCCGCCTCCGTAAGACTGATTTACCCACTAACCTGCTAGGTTTAAAACGGCATGACCAACACGAAATATCATGTAACCACCAAAACCACGAAATGCCCTTCACAAAATGCGTTGTTTGGATCCGTGCGGCCCGGGCGCCGTGCATTGCGTTGTTTGGTTCCGTGCGGGCCCGGGCGCCGTGCATTGCGTTGTTTGGATCCGTGCGGCCCGGGCGCCGTGCAATGCGTTGTTTGGATCCGTGCGGCCCGGGCGCCGTGCAATGCGTTGTTTGGATCCGTGCGGCCCGGGCGCCGTGCAATGCGTTGTTTGGATCCGTGCGGCCCGGGCGCCGTGCATTGCGGTGCTTCTAACGACGCCGCTTTCTCGTCCAGTCGGCAGTTCTGGCAGTGCTGACCGGACCGCCGTGCCGCTTGTTTTGCCTAGTGCAGCAGGAACAGTGCTGCCGAATGGAACGATTCACCCAGGGCCAGGTTATCATTAAATATTATTGTGTTGAGGAGACACGACATTGGATTGGTATTGAACAGTGTATAAGAGCCAAGCCACTCCAGAGTATCTCGCACGTCCTCGTCATGGTCGAATTTTCGCTTGTACGAAATGACCCGGGTTGCGAAATTCACTATTTTTCGAATGCTGAATGTGTGTTGTGTTACAGTTTCCATACGCAGTACGCACCATGCACCATGCACCTTATCTGATTACCGTATTCTCAAGTAGATGCTTACCATATTATTTGTCACTTCTTTTTCTTATTGAACGGAATGTCACTTCTGACTCATTCAGCACAATGGACCGCCGCGGCACCTGGTGGGCTTTTGGCGCGGTGGTCGTGCTGCCTCGTGCTAGGACGGACGTCCTTGCCCATTGCCGACTGCTATCTGGTGCGAGGACGCCCGTAGTAACTATCTCGTGCGGCAACATCTCGGCTGACTGCTGACTGACCCACTGTCCGGCAGGACGCCGTCGTGTCCTTCAACTCGATCGACATTAACGGCGATGGCACCATCACCCTGGACGAGTTCGTGGCGCACGGCAAGGACTTCTTCCTCACCGAAGACGAGACGCGGCCGTCCAAGTACTTCTGGGGCCCGCTGGCCGCCTGAGCGGCGCGCCATCTACATGTGATGCGTCGCACTAGAGGTTGCGTCCGCGGCCGCCAGGGTCGCTGGCGGCGGTGGTGTGTAGTGAAGTGGGGCACGTATCAGGATCGTTCGTACGCGGTGATTGCGGTAATTTGTGTTGTGGCTCGCGCCGACAGTGAGTTTTTGACGTCATCACTGTTCTGAACCTCCACTTTTGAGAACATGAGTTGATGTTATATACGCGGGACGGTCTGACCACTGCATTGGATAGATTGGTATCACTTTCCGCTGGTGGGATAAGGGACCCAATAGTAATGGGGGTTGATAGCTTTCGCTCCTCTTAATTCCAGGCATTCTGTGCTTACAGATATTTACTTCAGTCTCAAAACCTTAGTTATGTCAATGTTAGCCGTTGTATGAGGCTTTCTTACTTCTTGCAACCCTCCCAATCTCTTTATATGGAACATTTTAAATGTAATTAATTGGGAGGACCTTTTGTTGGTCGATCCTACATTATGAAGTCCTTGGGTTTTGTATGTTTATATTACTTCAATTGGAATCCACAAGAGGTCTGATATTTTCCTGATGTTTTCCTCGCCACAGACGATAGTTGAAAAACGTGTGCCTTTCGAGTCCTGTTTCTAATGTCAACACGGAGTTCAAAATGGCCGTGTGTTATGTTATATATATACCAAGTGCCGTATCCTGTGGGGCGTCGGACGTCATATTTTCCATTGCAGGTGCCTTATAATCGGCTCGTGAAACTGCGAAACTGAGA